>JAAMPD010000995.1:0-31750 GCA_025266255.1 Trissolcus basalis
AGTGATGGGAAAAATTGATTTCATTCATACTAATTTTTTATATTTCTGATGAAAACATTCTAAATTATTGACGTCAAAATGACACATAACCAGTTACGTTTTATCAAAATATTTGATAGAAACATTTTGAAACAGTGGTGTGAAAAAATGAAAATTTGATTTCAATAAGTATATCAATGATTCAAGTTAAAAACAGTTGATCGTATAAAAACGTTAAATCCCAATTTTTGATTGTTTGAAGCTTGTGCTTATGCATGCAGTTTTATAGCAGATGATGTGACTTTTTCAAATCATTTTTTCCATAAACCAGTATATTTTTTCTCTCAGTGTAATCATTCTTGTAATTTTCATCTTTGTATTGCAACATAAAAAAATGAATTTTAAAATTTTAAACTAAATTTTGCGTATGTTGACCCCATCCCCTCCACTTAACACACTCTAACGATTTGCTAATATTGCAATATATTTAATAATAGATTTGCAATATAATAATAATTTTTAAATATAATATGCGCATGTAACTTACACACGCGCACCATTTTATCGAATTTTGCATTATTATTATGAAATAAAAGCTTGCACAATATCGTTGCTGATAACAATACATTAATTAAAAAAAAGATGGATTATAGTCTAATGAAATAAAAAAAATGAATCGCCGAATGATCTTTGTTCCGAAGCTGATAAACCTCGCGTAAATTTAAAACATGTCAAACTAGTTAGAACTGCCGATTGCAACAAATTAAATTTGAACTCAAATGAGTAGGATAAGTTATAAATTAAAATAGTTTACCAAAACAATTTTTTTTATTATAGTGTAAGTAACTTAGGAGTATAAGGACAATCAAATTTAGTCGAAATTGTGTCAGAGGCCCTTAAAATATTTTCAGCGGAATTTTATCACGAAAACAAAAAGCAGAGTCAAGTAAACCACATTGTTGAAATACGAAACACAAACGAGCAAGCGAGAGGTTTACTCGAAAGAATGATAGAGATGTGAACAAATAAGTCGGGTGTACGGGCAATTTCGTCTGCCGATAGATTACGCATCGATACGCGCGGCAGGTATAAATAACTGTATTACCGACAGAAGCGCGAGGTGCTCGATAGCATCCGGCAGTAGTAAAATCGCATCGAAGCGCATTCGTTCCCGACAACGCGATTCGCGCTTGTGCGCATATTTCTATAATTATTAGCGGCGTCCTTTGATGTGTGCGCGTCTTCCGTCTTTCTCCCATTGGTTGCATTTCGAGCCTTTTTGCGGTCCCTTCCACCCTTTTTCTCCTGCCGTTCCTTTTCTTCGCAATGTTCACTGTATCATTTCATTCCAATCCGCCGATAAGAAAATTCCGCCGAACACCACTTCAAAAACGAGAGGAAGCCCGATCGAGATCGATGAATGATTTATCACTGCCGGTCTTCAGTCCGAATGATTATATTAATGGGCAAATTATCTCGTGCCACACATTTTGAATGAGTGATCAATTACGAACAAAACCAATCAACCCCTGCGATTGTGATGAAGGCGGCGTAATTATGCGATACGTTTTTAAGTCAAGTAACTTTTAATCAGCATAAATATAAGAATGGAACGACAAAAAAATAAACAACAATTCACTTTTATAATAATCGGCTCTTCGCTTACGGATGCCGTTCACGGTTTTACGATGTTGCGATATAACTGCTATCGCTGCGCGTCAGACGCGTTCAAGGTCGTACATGTGTGCTGCATGTAAGTGCCCTGCGAGATATTACATAGATTTATAGTCCACTCGATAGGACAAGATTATGTTTCTACCGGTGTTACGGTGAGGAGCTGAATTTATTTTATAAACGTCACGGCTGGGAAGGCTATTTTTAGATGGCTTACTGAAAAGTATCTTTAACTTTAGTTTTCATGCAAAAGTGACAAAAAGGAATGTACCTGATTTTATATTCCAAGCAGACAGAGAAATGGTTCTGATACGTCTTCATGTAATTTTCTTAATGATGTTATGGAAAACTAATGATATCATATATTAACGTCACAATAACAAATTTTATTGATAAATAATAATAAATGCAAAAATGTGGATTAACGAAAACATGTTGGACGAATAAAAATAAAACAAAAGTAAGAATACATTAAAGAAATTTATATTCAAATGAAAACAGATCTAAAAATTTGATTTTATAAAACATCTCAATCTTGGCATGTAATAAATCAATATTGACAGTTTCTTTTAATCATGCAAAATATTTGGTCAAAGTTCGATCTGCTCAGCTGGGCCCTCATAGATGGAAAGGGCGCCGCCTTGCGATTCAGTTGTTTTGAATCGCGATAAATAAGGAAACGTCGCCAATTAAGTGAATCGTGCGACGCTGTTCAGCGGTTCGAGCGCGTTATTAAGGGGTGAGATGGCGATTAGCTTGACTTCGCCGCCCGACGTGCAGAAAGGCAAGAACGGTAGCGGAATTCACCTGCCGGCCGCGAGAATCGCATGTTCCACGGCCAATTCAGCTGTTCGTGCACCAACCCTGGTATGCTCATATGCAGAGCACACTTGTGAAAGTACAAGTAAATTAAGGCCTGTTTAACAAATGTACACCCGAGTGTCCAGCGCAGTCCAATTGTAAGCTTATTTTTCACACCGTTATTCTCTTATTTTGTCATCCGTAGACGCTCTGGAACGGGCTCGTCGTTACGGCGCGATGTGAAAAATACGCCTGCGAGGGCAGGCCCATGTATTCTGGAACAAAAGTAATTGAGTTAGAGTCGACAGTACATAAAAAGTATCTAAAAGTAATGAAAACTTCTCTCTTCAATTGTGTTTTGCTTCAATTTATTTCGTTAAAGACACATGTTCTATTGTTGAAAAAAAGATTTTTTCGCTAAAAAAATTTTTTTCTCAAAAAAAAAAAAATCTGTCTTATTTTTCACATATTAAAAATTCTCGTTCGCGTAATCACGCAATAATAAAAAATTATCATTATATTATTTTTTGCAAAAAGTAAAACAATGTTTTGTTTTGGAAAAATAAAAAGAATTTTTTGTTTTGCGACCAATGATTGCACATGGGTCTTCTGTCGGCATGGTGCATCGCGTGACCTGTTGTACAAATGCATTCATTGACGTGTGCTTATGCGTGTGTATACATAAATAAATAGGCGCTTAGTTATATCTGCCCATACGAACTCGGGTACTCGCACGCTTGCCGATAACGGAAATCATGAATAGGAGATGCATTTATATTTCGTATATGTATCGCGCGCAAGAAGCTACTGATAAACTGCCAAGTGCGCCAGATATGTACCTGTGCGACTGTATACGTTCTGTGCCGTGTGCGTGTACAGGGCGAGGCACTTAAGGTGATGATCGGATATGTGTAACTTATTTATTGAACACCGTTGGAAATTGGCGTACGAACAAAATATATGCGTTCGGCATGAGCTACGACGCCAACACAAGAAAGAAACCAAAACGGCGAAGTATTAATAAGAGAAGCAAAGGTGAACTGCAATGAAAGGAGTGTACGAAAAACAAATAAGAAATTATGGTAAAGAATTTGTTCCCTATTAATGTATATTGAACATGTAATCGATCTTAAAAATTAGTTTAAAGTTTATGATTCCTTCTTTATTATTTTCAATATTCTATTTTTTTATAAATATGAAAAAAAATTCATCTATTTTACTGAAAGACAACTCTTGAATAAAATGTGTTATTTAATTATCAGTTAATTTACATGGTAACTCTTTGCATCAAGGCCAATCATTTAACCCTGAAACCCTAGACTAATTGTAATTTTTTCAATCACTATGTTAAAACAATGGTATAAACGGTGTAAGAGAGTCGGATACAAACAGCAACTTCACTAATTAGTATACCATGATTAAACAGTTTGTTAAAACTGTGTACCAATTACTGAATCACATGTGACAATGCTCATTCTTTTCTGCAATTAACTTTTAATAAATCGATGATGTTCGTCGGTTCGTTTCGTGCAAAAGTCTTTAATGAAGCTCTCATAAGGTTCACTCTTTATTGATGAATGTACAATCTTATTTGGCTTATCATTTTGTTTCTTTTACATCTGTCCTAAAATCCACCTGCATTTTTATTCAATTTATGTTACGGGTATGAAATTTCATGCAAAAAACTTTCTACTCTTGAAACTAGAAAGAGTTCAGATGTCATAGAGTCCACGTCCAACCATATCTAGACCATATACTACAAGATTATCAGCAGAATGAAAACCAGTTGTCTGCTGTCACAAAATTATCTTTCGGACTACAAAGAGAGAAATGTTATGTTGTACCAGCTCAGTCGTATTACTTCTGTTAATGTTTTGTTAAAACATAATCTCATTTTAACGGACATGGGGTTTATCTCTGAGCTCGTAGAAAATTACAGTTTATATTTATCCTCTCTTCCGCGCACCGTTTTTTATATATTGCGTATAAAATATTTTTTATTCTCAATGTGTTTTTCATGCCAATATTTCAAAAACGAGTTTTACTTTGTAAAAACGCAATTATATAAGTTTTACTTTTATTTTTCTAATTTTAACTTTTTATTTTAACTCAACATACATGAAAAATATGGTATCATTTTAAAATTCACAAGTTTTTTATTTTTATATTTTATTTATTATTTTTTTTTCAATTTAAAAATTACTCTTACCAGAAAATTTTTACAACTGTGCTGGTTTTCTCAGTGGGCTGGTTTGTACTGGACGATTAATTTCCTAATCAGCACATAGCGCTAATTAGGCTGTATCCTGGGTTGTGTGATTTCAGCAAAACGACCCGAGTTAAACTGCTCTGCTCATCACAAGTTTTATGTCTCACCTGTTTGCTTACAGCTGAATAACAAACATATAACACTTTTTTAAATCTATTTTTTAACAGAGAATAGAAATGATTAATCTTCGCTCTGGGTCCCCGCACATGCGCGCTAAATCTGAACTTTGCTGATGGCTTCATTATTTGCTCGAAACGAATGCATGCATGCTGTTTTATAGGTCTGCACTGATGTTAAATGACTGAACCACGGGTACAACCTTTTGCGCTATATACGCGGGTGGATCGTAATAGTCCACGTCATGGACTGAGGAATGAAGAGACCCCGTTGCGCGACGGCCTTAATAAAGCGGGAAGGTTAAGGTGCAGGTGTTGGCAGGTGGACGCCCCGTCGACCATGAATTTGAATTTGCGTTTCATCACACGAACTTTCATCATTCGTTACACTATCTTTTCTTTCGCGAACAACTTTTTCCCCCCATCTTTTTTGGAACGGAGTTTTTGTCTCATCCCAAATGAGCTGCTAATTCAAATTTAGTGATATAGAGGCGCGTGTAGTTTGGTCTCGGTCGCAAGCCTGATGAGACGTTTTGCAATTAACGTCACGAATGAAACATTTTTCGTTCAGATCGTTTCATTAAGCGAAAGCATGTTTGCCTTTAATAGATAGCATGCATATCGCAGAAGCCCCGATCATTCAACAATATCATATCTAGAGATTAAATTCACCTCTGAATTAAATTCAGCCATTCAAACGCATAGTTAAATTACGAACATAATTTTAATAATAATTGCCAATAAGCGACTAATGAAGAAAACACGTTTCTCGCTGATTGAACATGTCTTAAATATTCGTGTGATAACAATATAATAGTAAAACCAAAAGTGATTGCCTTCTCTCAACAGCAAATGAATCTAAATTGATTTTAATTTGCGTCCGCGCATGAGCAGAAGTTACGTTTGATATAATATATGTAATATTGAGAAGATGAGGAAGCAGTCGTCGGTTTGATCAAAGAACATTAGCTGGTGAGATGTGGTTATCCGTAAGCGGAAAAATAATAAAGATTACCGCGGTCGCCCGGGGGACCGGACTGAACCGGGTGTTCCTTCTCTTTCCTTCTCCGATTTACCGGTTACCATACGTCACGATAATAAGCCGACATAAAGGAGCGGTTATGCGAGCGCGAGTTAGCGCACGGTAGGCAGTGCAACATGATTTACGGGGAATGTCTCGAGGGCAGCGTCAAAACCAATATCGAGCACTATTTTAAACAAAGATATGCTTTGCACACCTACCTATCTCTCGGCTCAGAACATTCCGTGAGTTTTATAGATTGAAAATAAGTTTTCAGTTGAATGAATCTGAAAAACAAACAAAAAGCAATTTAACAAATATATCTAAGAACTCCATATGACAACATTTTTATCTTTTAACCTTATAAATCAAACTATTACATGAGAATTTACTAACTATATTTTTATTCCTGAGATTAAATCTTAATTCAATTTTGAATTTAATTTAATCCGTAAAATTTATCTTTCGAGAAATATATGCAATATTGAACATAAAGAGGTACCTTTAAAAATTTTTAACTGCATACATTTTTTCAGGTTAAATGTTATTGTATATACGATTTTAATTTGTGCACAGCGGGTGCACCAAGAACTAATGCATGTAGTGAATGTTGAGAATAAGAATATCCCTTGTTCGTTGCGCTTCGTCTTTTCACTCACTCCCCCGCTTCAATGAGCATTCATCATCTTAGAATCTTTACCATAATCTGCGTTCTCTGAGAGTGTCTACGTTTTTTCGCCATTGTCCGGCCATTGTTATTGCGTCGTGTTGCACGTGATGAATTGGGAGGCGAAACTGAAATTGCTTCGCGAATTGACACATGCCATTACAACTATATTGAACCCACACAGAAATATTGATTAATGTTGTTTTTGTGTTGAAAGATTTAAAAAAATCAGGTAATAATAAACGCACATAAACACATGGCTTAATTGATTGCAGTGAACGCATGATGATGAACATTGAAATTAATTTGAAATTTTTTTTCGATGATTCAACTTCACGGTGAATTTCACGCAAAATTGTTCTCTTGGAAATTACGAAGTTGTAACAATTGTAGGGCTGAAAGTTGGACGTACCTCGTGATCGAACATTCTTCATACGAGATGTAAAAAATTTGCATTTTTCTGAGATTGTACCCAAACGTTGAGAAAGCATGCCACGCACCTATCGACCGCAATCGCTCATTTTCTTCATATTTTAAATTTCAAGTTTCTCAAGGCCATAAGCAGGCAACCACCTGACCAGGAGCTCGAGGGTGTAATCATGCGCACGCGAACCCTTAAGCTCATTTTTTTTCGGCCATCTTCTGCAGCATTTCGCGTATCCCTTTTTTGAATCGTATGAATTGTTCTTCTCAACAAAAACAAAACCTCGTTCCATCAAATTTACCACTTTTGTTGCAACGAATAAATTATATTGACTTTCGGCCATATAGAAATTAAATCGTAAAATGATTTCTCTGTTTAACTTTTTCCCCTTGGTCAGTCCTGATGAAGCTCTGGTGTCTTGTGTTTTACAATCGCAACACATTGCAGTTTGCAACGAACAATGACGTCCGAGAGGGTTTTACAGTCAAGTCGTATTTCTCGAGTATGTGAAGAAAAATTTAAATTGTTTGCCAGCAATCACTGGCGAGATGAAAAGTACCGGCCTCGATCCGGAAGGGACCTTTTTCAAATGTCATGCTACAGATTTCTTTGATTCTTAGCGTAATGAACATAAATTAACAGATGAATAACGTAAACTCATGCGTGCTTATTTACTTGCGTGACTCTTACACTTAAACGTGACAGAATGAAGTTGAAATTCTGAGTTAACGTATGAGTTTACCCATGTTATTCGACAATCATTGTACTTCTAAAATTTTTTCTTTTTTTTTTAAATTTAATGTACATATTTTCGATGTCCTCTGTGTTTACGAACTATATGTCTACTGAACCCTATATAATTTAGTCTAAAGAATTCTTTTAAAATCGGAATTTAAATATGTGCAAAGCTTGATACTGAAAATTATCATGCAAATTTTTGGTATATTTATTTATTTTACTTTTTTTATGAATGACATTATAACTTCAATGGTGAAATTATGTTCGATGAAATAGATATGTAGTTTATCGATCATAAATTACAATGATTAAAACCGATTTAGATAAACAAAATGGAATCTAATAAGTCCGTTAACGAAAATATTATGCAAAATGACATGAGTGCGAATAAAGTACATCGTCTATGACAGCCGAAGACTACAACCTCCGCAACTTTCTCCTACAACCTGAGATGTGTAATGTAAAAGACCGTCATCCAGTATACAATATAACATTATATATGGAGGTTCACTTGCGAAAAACTGAACTTACCAGTTTTTTTGGAGCACGCATTGACTTCGTTTTGCATAAATTTCAAATATGATTGAAAAACGGAAATGACGCGTTGAACAAAAAAGCGCGCGCGATTTTTCACGTGACACGGCATTCATTGGCGCGTTAAGTATATATACAATTTATAGATATACAACTACTTCTGATATCGATTTGATGTAATGACTCCCGCAACTATCGAATAGGATACTGCGGCGAACCACAGCCGTGGGATACATCCGGGCAAGTTAAAAGGCCAGAAAGAAAACCAGACTGCCGTTGTATAGATGCTAGAATTTTCAATCGCTTGGTTCAGTCAGGCAGACAAATGCTCCCAGTCGCATAATAAGATATCGCAATTTGTGATAATTCTTCAAAAAATGTTGATATAAATATTGGTTTGATATTTTGTGATCTGAAAATAAAAATATTCATTATACATTAATTTTCAAAAAATTATTTTTCTTGAACAGAAATATATTTACTTCAGTCATCAATTTAAAGCGATACACATCAACATCAGATAGGTTAGCATTTGTTACCAAATGATTATAATTTGAAAAATGAACAGAACAAAGAACTAATCAAATAAAATCTGTATAACAATATTTGTGCCCACAATTAATTTTATCGAACTTTAAATTAAGTATTAAAGTATTATTAAATTAAAAAATAAATGTATGAACAGCATTCAAACGACGAATGTTTGTTGCATTCTTACAAACACACAATGTTAACTAAATATGTAATTGATTTAAATCAAAAAATAGCTTAAGATAAAGTCAAGGTTATCCGACGTCATGTTGACGGTCTGAACGTCATTCATTACAGCTACTTACGTTGACGACGTATTGATGTGCAACACTAGCATCTCAATGTTTTTATTCTAGTCGCTACTTATATCACTCTTATATAGTCAAAGAAAACACAACAACAGACTTCAAAATATCAAAAATAATTCCAACCCAAACTTAATATTTTATGAATGTGTGACTATGCATTATTTATCGTTCACCTTATATCTTATTTGTCATGTTTTAAAAATGATAGTTAAATTTATTTAGTAGAGTGACTTTATTTAGTAGGTCAAATAACAAAGTAAATAATAGGTCGACTTTTATTTTGAAAAATGTAAACTTCTGTGATGAAAACCGATTGTCAGACACATTATTTTAAAAGCGTACTTTTAGAAGAAAAAGTTTGTTTCGAAAAACATTTGAAAAACAAAACTCTTTTGTTTTTCATGTTTTGTTTTTAATTTCATAGGTTGTTTCTTTCTATACGAGACATTTATCAAAAAGTTATTGTAAAACATGTTTTTTTGAAACTTTCGGTTTTGCAATGATTGAACAATGAAAAAAAAACTGAAATGTGTGAAAAATTAATTGAAAAAATAAAATCCATCTAACAAGATATTATCAGCTTCCAAATACACATCTGACTCAAAGTTATACATGAAAAAAAGCGGAGCTTGTTTTGCGTGATTCAGTGCTTGTTTTGAAAGAGTTCAGTTTGTTGGAAAACATTTGCGTACTTGCAATAAAAACCCACGAATCTTACAAGAATAAAGAGCTCTTCTCTTCTGATGTCCTATCAGCAAGTCTTATCAGCTAGGAATACTGCCAAGATGTTTATCACAAGCCATTAATTGCTGCGACAAAATCTCATTGGGAGATTTTTTTTCAATTAAGATGTAGAGAACAGCAAAAATTTTGTTTAGCACATTTTAATGGATGGTTAATGGTGTCGTAGTTACAACTCCACCGGCGGCTGTTCTGAAAACTGTGTCTGGATAAATACAATTTATAGTGGATGTGGCTTTCAAAAATTCAACCTGATTTCTCCGTGACAAATTCTTACATACACCTTTCAAAAGATTTTCAGGAAGACAATTTAATCACACGTTTTAGACTTGGATCGAATTTTGCATTCTGAATGTTAGGCAAATTATGATTCAGAATTTTATCAGACTGAAAAGTTATGATGCTGGAAAATGATAAATTAAAATTCTAGGAAGATTTATAAGAAATAAATTGGAAAATAAACTGAGTATAGAAGCAATTTGAATAAAAAATTAATATTAAAAAATATTCGATCAGTTTTCATAAATATCAATAATAAAAAACAAAAAGTAACAAAATGGTGAGTTATCGTTTAAAAATTTACATCGAATCATAATTTAATCAGAAATCTATCGGGGTTCAAACTTAGATTATTCTTTGCTTCAAATTTTTGTTTAAAAACAGATAAAAAGCTGTTATAGAAACTGTTAAAAATGCATTTTTATCACCTTCATTTTGTTGGGTACGATGTGGTTTTATTTACTATCAGTCCTGAAAAAAAAATGAATATCGCATATTATTTTTTGAATATCAACTGCTTTTTGTCTGAATATTTTAATATACATTTCATTATTACATTTTTAACTTTCCGGTAGATTTTATGTTTTAAAAATTACATTGAGTAAAAATATAGACCTGAGCTGCACTCCAAAAATTAAGTTGTTGCTTACCATTATTCTATATGAATATCCTCCAGCAAATTTCAATTTGCTTATTCTATCTTTGATTTAATATTTTGGAAAAAGTCTAATCTGAAAAAATTACAATGTTAGCTAATTAATAAAAAATATAATATTTGCATGTATTTAAGTAATATGTATATACAATTACCACCTCTAAAAATTTTTGGATAAACTTTTACTTTAATATGTAATTGAAGTTTAAGGAAGCGTTGATCATTAAAGACCCGGGACTTTTGAACTAAAGTATCATTTTTAATAATTTGTACTTTTTTTAGTGTTAATTTCTTCTACCTCCTAGTATTTAGAAAGAATACTTCAATCAAGAAAGTCAATAGATGCAAAGCCTGAAAGATCGTAAAATACTGTCCAAAATATAAAACAATGAAAATATTTGTTTATCGTACCCACCATTCATGTTGGTCGGTTATCCGTTAAATAAACCTTGCCATTTCTTATCTTATATAAATAATGTTGACTCTAACCGAAGGAAGATGCGTGCCAGTTCTTTAGTGCAATTAGCACAACTGATTAAAGTTTATAAAAGAAAACAATATTACATAGATATTAATATCAATTTTTAAAATATTAATATTAATAATCAGTTTGAAATTTTATTTTTTACATTTGAATGAGTGTTCCATAATTTTGCTTAGCTTAGTGTCAACTGTTGACACATTAAGACATTACCGTCAGTTAATATTTTATCTAAACGATTAAAATTTCATACATTCAATTGGTATGTTCGACAAAGAACATTATTTTAAAATAATAAAGGACAGACAATTTAGTTTACATACGTGCGTCCTTTATTATTTCAAAATAATATTTTTTTTCGAATACGCCAAATACAATAGTAGGTTCTCGAACTTCAAAATTACGCGTCATCGATAGTGTCGCCACCACGTGTCGTACAATGTCATAAGAACAAGCTGTGACGTATTGCGATGTGTATAATTGTATAACCAGCATGGATAGTTTTGGATCGCATCACTGTGTTTATCGTAGACGTAAACATGAAATAGTGTATATTACTGATATTTAAAATATAAATTTCAATTCAATACATTGTCAAATTTCAAAATAAACAAACATTGTAATAATAAACGAAAATTTTCATTGAATTTTTCGTTTCATTTTAATATAAAGTATAAAGAATATTCAAAATAAAAGAAAAATCTTTCATTACCTCAAATCATTTTGAAATTTGTGTCAAAATAACTAACTTTCAGTTTGTTCAGCTAAAATTCAGATTGTAGTACAACTATATATAAATTAGTTTAATTTGTTGAGTTTATCTTAAACTATAAACAGTTAGGATATTTCTGAAATATGGGTATAATTTGTAACACTACCAGAATTACGTTCAAAAAATTAATTAAAAATAATTTCCAATCTTCAAGCTTAATTTTTTCTTTACAAAATAATTGTTCTTTATTTTAAGATGAATCTTCAGACTGTAACTTTTGTTTTGGTTGTCACAATATATCAAGACATTTTGGGCTTTCAACTAAACCGATTGCAATTAGATGTGACTATCGAGGTGAACAGTGGAACCGCGTGTGCACACGTCGATATTTATTTTTTCCACCTGTCTGCTGTCCGTATGATTGTCTTTCGGACACGTTGGGTGCACACGCGTTTCTGTTCTTGAAAGTCAACTTATTGTCTCGCGCGCGCGGTGCTTCTAAAATAAGCTTACAGTGAAATAACTCTTGCCGGTGGCGACGAGCGCATTGCTCGTGGAGATATCTCCGCTCACGCGCGAGCAAGCAAAAATGCGCGTATATGTGCGTGCGTACGCACAATCCGGTATCAGGTGCGTACGCAGTGCGTCATCCCGATAGGATCTTGTTGAGGCCAACATAGGGAACTCATCGTACCGGCCACCTGAATATTCCGCCCACTTGCTACGTTCTCGTCTCGCGCTTAAGTAGCTCTCTCGAAGTCCGCCATCTTCCGCCATTTTCTGACGTCTCAAAAACGATTGCGAACGCACTTTGCGCCGCAAATAATTACGGCAATTTATTCGAACGACCGGAAAGATAACGACTAAGACTCTCCGCCGCTTCGCGTCTCCTTCTTTTCTTCTTCTTCGTCGGCCCTCCGCCTCCTTCTTTCTTCGTTATCCTCCTTCGATTGACGCTCGCGATTATTTCGCTCACTCTTCATTCCCGCTGCTGATTTTTTTCGATAAGCCCTTGTGTATGCTTTAATGGCGTTGACAGCCCGATAATAAAAGGATCAATTTATGGGGTGTAATGGGGTTGCTTCTGCGCGGCTACGCGATACCACCTTTTAATACGCTGAGTTATTGAATACGCTCTCTTTCGTCTTACTTTCCGCTCGGCTCTTTTTCAATTATTTTACCTTCTGCTGACGCGCTTTCCGATACACTCGCAGTTTATTGGGTTATTTTGAGAATACTAATGCCCACGATACCAACGGTCAAATGCCCTGTCAAGATTATATGAGTCCCACAATTGCTCCTGCGGTTGTCTCGATTTGTTTATTCTATCCGAGTATAATTCGCCAGATAGCTTATTTGAATTACGATCCGAGACAGTGAGCCAAGAAATTAAAGAGTGAAGTATCGGCAACTGACCTAAGGGGGTAATTGCCTCGGTTAATAAAATGCAAAACATATCTACCGCAAAATTAATATCCCAGCTCAAAATTGTTGCTACAAAGTGAAATGAATTCACCAACTTTTACCGAACCGGGGAAAAGTTGATTGCACATTTTTTTCATTTAAAAATGGGTTAAAAAAATTGTTCGTTCAAGTACTGTAATCTTGGTATAGGTTTTATCGGAAATGTGCAAGTAATAGCAAACTCGAATGGGGGGAGCGTGTCGATTTCGGTGCGACAGGCGTCAGGTAATTACGAGTCATGGCAGGTACAATCGGTAACCCGCTTTGTATTGCGATCTCCTGGTTAGATAAGCTAATGCTTATCGTCGGCCGTGCCTTCTTCATCTTTCTGATCTTCTGAAGAGGCAATCGCGTGGCAGCACCGTCTCGGCATTGTTTTCGGTGCACGAGCAGCGCGTATCAATCAATCTTTATCGGAACCATTGATCGATCCGACGTTCAACGAGCGCTCTCGGTTCTCATCACATAACAAGTATTGCAGTCATTTCCGCATGTTTTTTTTTCACCGACCAAAACATTCATCAAATGTAATGTACAAAACGCAAATTTGGATGCTGGTATTTATTCGTACATCTTTGGTATTTGAAAATAAAGAACAAAATATTTTTTTCATTTCAAAATGTCTTGTATACTAATGAGATTGAAATTTATCTAAAAATAAAATAAAATATTCAAACAGTGATTATAAAAATGTTTATTCTCTAAAACATTCATTATTGTTGTGTGCTAAATTTTATATCAAATTAAAAACGTTGTCTTCTTTTCAGCATTTCCTTTTAAATTTTTACTGAATATCTAACATTTAAAGAACAGTTACGAATTAAACCTTATAATTATACCGTTAATGAAATGTTATTATCATCTAAATCTTATAATCACATCTCAACACAGTTCGATAAGCCTACAGTTTATTGTGATATGGAAATTAAGTCCAGTAGTTCTGCATCACAATAAAATGTCTGCTATAAATATAAAAGCAAGGCTCATAGATTGCGAGCGGTTAAAAAGTTTGAAATTGAAATCGATTAATGAAATTTCACGCCAAGTTGCATTTTGTTTCAGCGAGAATATATTCTGATAAGAGTGAAAATATATATTCGGACCTATCAATTGCGCGATTTTATAATTACCCGCAGTTGCGTTTGACTTATCGAAGGAACCCGAGCCGTTAACAGGGCGACGGTGTGAATAATTAGTGATCCCTAATGACACGATTGGCAATCTCGTTTTTTCGTGATGGAATTCAGCGGCGAGCGCGCGCGACTCTCTCGCCCACTCGTTAGAATGTAAATTTCGTTCGCTGGAAACTGGAGATCGTGCGATTGCAAAAGCCTGTGTCGGGAAAGTTATATTAACTCGATAATTGTACATACGTTTCTGCGTGTACGTATAATGCCGCGCGCCGTAGGTAAATGTAAACATGGTATATGCGGCATTATGTACATGGTAGCGAGAGCAGGCGCGTTTTACAGGTCGCGGTTGGTGGTAAAATCTTGTACCGAGCAGGCTGCTTTAATGCCTCCCACACAAGCAGCCACTACAGATGATGGATAACCAAGGCCGCGCGATCGTACGCGCGGACTAAATTTCGAACGCTCGCTTTTGCAAATTAAAATTACTTCTTGACATATTTATTTCGACTGCTTGATATGTGAGCGCTAAATTTTTTCCCTTTTTTTTCAAAACACGTGATTTACGCCGATTATGCTAACAGCTTTCCACAATTTAGCGTGTGATTAAAAGTCGATCGTGTTGGTAATTTCAGGCCTGCAAAAGTGTTTCCCAGCCGCGATGGACGGTCCAGTAATTAGGAACGGGTTCAACGGTGAAAATATTTTGTAAGATTTCTTGTAATCAATTTTCTGCAATAAATATTGATCAAATCACAAAAAACAGGAAGTTAAAATTCAGCTTATATAGAATATATATAATTTAAAAGGTAACTAGTTGCTCTTATATCTAATAATCGTGTAGTAACCTCTACGAAATTCAATTTTACATTTTTTTAAATTCACTCTGTTCCAGATCACACATCTTGGACGACCCCTGTTATTTATATTCGCATGATTATATACTCGTTATACAAAATGATTACATCTAATCGTCAGCATTACAATTTATGCAAATAAAAAGTCAATTAATAACAAAAACAAGATAAAATGCGTTTAATATGTCAACTTTTAATTGACAATGTTGAATACATCAATTACTTTCTCTCGTATACTTTTTAAAGAATTTTAAGTCAGATTCGAGGAGTACGCACGCGATTCACTTCACGCGACCAACACCATCACTGATGTATTGATATACTCAAACCAAGAAGAAAGTAAGAACAAAATTCGTAAAACTAAGTGAACGTATTTTGAATTAAATGAACGTCACAATAAGATGCCACCGATTGATAAAGAAGGACAAAACAAAACATAAAGCTTGATTCTTAATGGAAACAAAAGCAACAAACTGTTGTTTGAGGTTAAAACACCATCGTGTTTGTCAAATTTTAATAACGTGTAATGATGTTTACACTTTTGCCACAATGTTGGCAAAATACCCGTTGCTGAAATACCTACACCGGAGGAAACTTTGCAGGTTTGATGACGTTAATTACCACGTTAATTACTGCATTCAGGATGACCTTTGGTTGCTGCAAACTAAATATTTTACTCAGGTATGTACAGCTTTTTTTAACTATTTTTCAGTTTAAAATTCTCGAAAAGAAAAAAAAGTATAAAATAAATAATTGATTAATTTAAAATAATTGACCTTTCTCATTAGATTACTGATATGAAATGTGATACGTACATGGGTATCCTATCCTATCTTACTATTCTCACTAATGCACAAAAAATGATGTAATTACTTTTACTAATTATATATCAATAATATAAATTGTTTTAAACACCAATTTGTCTATTAATCAATTCAGATAATTTACAGGTATGATTTCCTAAGTATCCAATAATTATTCCCTACATCTTAGATGAAATTTTCTAAAACCATTATCTAAATCAATGACCATTTAGTGAAATCTTTGATAAAATCATAAGTTGTAGAAATGTATGTAAATCACTATTATACAATAATACCCACTTGATATACGTTAATGCATGTATATTATGTTCGCTTAAACCACATCAGAATCAGACGTCTCAAATAATGCTTTGATTTATACATCAATCAGCACACAATAAATAAATTATTGATTATGTTTTTTGAATTGCAGATGGAAAATAATAGACTGAGCCGCACGAGGGTGGACATGTACAGATTTTCCTCGCAGAGTCATATAACTTGAACTCAAGGCGATAATAATAGCGTTACTTTATTGGCCAGCAAACGGATCCAATCAAACGAACCTAGTTGAAGTTCGAATGGCAATAGTGGTCCGCACAACACAGATCCAAGCGTTGGCCAACTGGGTCGTGATTAACGCCCCGGTGACTCTCTTAATGCCCACTTTGTACATCATCATTGTACAGAGGAGGTCGTCGGGCGGCTGGCAGAAACAAATGACCATTAAATAAAATACTCGATCATTATCACAAATCATGCGCGAATGAGTGTGTGGGACGGTACATTTCGCGCGCTCTTTTATATTCGTCTTATGTCTCCCTTCGGCTATAAGAGAAATGCTGCGAGAAAAATACATCCGTGTATGTTTGAGACGGATGAATAAAATTATTGGTAGGCAGAAAAATTATAACCTGAAAGGTCACTTCGGCTCCTTTAAAAGCCGCGCAGATTAAAAAAAAGCATACTTTTGAAGAAAGCGTATGATTCGGTTTGATAATGAACGAGCAATTTCAGTATTTCGTATATAACATTTCAAATTGGCTGATTAATGACCAGTGGAACTGATTTTAAGAAATATCGAATCCTGTAACAAAAATGAATATACACGCTAGATCTTTTGTAGTAAAAAGAAAGATTAACGGAGATTTATGAACGCAACGCGGGATTGGCTTATCAACAGATTCTGCTGTTCCACATGACTAAATAATTTAACGAGCAAAGGAAAAGCCTCGAAATGGATGCTGATTTGCTTCGCGTATAATCTTTTTTTAACGAGTGCTCCACTTTAATCGCACCACACGGACATGAAATCCCGCCGCGCAAATGACTCATCCTCTATCGGTTCTAACGTAGATCGTGGTCGATCTCCAGTTCAGACAGATGTTTTGTAGTGAAAAATATTTTCCGCTGCAAAAGTCAGACACCGGGCTCAAAAGTTGCTCATTCTGCCGCCCTCATCGAAGTGCGTCGATTTCTATTAAGCCACTCTTTTTTCGGGTCGGTGTAAAGATTTTATCAGGCACAAACACGAAACAGGCTGGTATCGATGTAATCATGCGGCACATAATTCAATGTGCCGATTATCGTCGATTGAAACAGATGCATTGGGCGCAAAAATGAGCGCGCCTTTTATTTTGGCAGCGCACACTTCAAGCACCGTTCACTCATCAATTTACTTCGGATCGTTTATCCTTTTACAAATCGAATGAATTATTTATTATCACTTATTACGCACGATTTTTTAAATAACGTATAATTGGAAGCAGTTTGTGCCTCTCCGCGATCCCTTTGATAAACGATCTCTCGAGACTTTGAAAAATGTTTAACGAATAAATGCTGTTCGATAAATATTTTCTTCTTTCTTTTATTTTTCTTTGTTTCTTTTCGGTACACTTTTTTTCTCGCTGAATCGAGTACCTGCTGAGTACCTCTATTATTTATCCTAAGTAGCAACACGTATGATAACGTACACGCTCTCTCACTGAAACTCGTATACACTTTGTACGTGAGGATTGAAATTTCGAAAAAGAAAAAGAAATTTGAGTCAAGAAATTTGCGTTGGACGAATATGGCAATTTAGAAAATCATCGACAGATCTCGCGAGTTAATAATGCGCCGCGAAACTACTTGCCTGGCGTAACGAGCTGGGTGCGTCGCCGTCTTATCACAGTTTAATGTCACGTTTTACACGGCGGGCGTATGCTCGCAACGTACACACGCACTTGTAATTAATGGCCGTTGAATGAATCTTAACCACCGTGCGTCCGGTTTCGTTACAATTTTCAATTACATATTCAGTGTCACAAATATTTCCGATTCCCGTTTTCCTTTACTTTGACTCGATTTTGCTCCACCCGATTTCACACATACCAAACAACATCACAACTGATATATTTTATCTTCTTTTCATACCATCTTCATTCAGTTTCCAATAAATGAGGTATTTATTACAACATTTTGCTACTTAATAAACAAATCTTCTAGTTAGACACAACATTCATGCATTTTGCATAAACAAAAGAAACTCAACATGTAATATCAAATTTGAAATTTGCAAATGATGAACTGTATAATTATATATCTCTGATTTCACATCTCGACAAAACACCGTCCTTTCTTTTTGAATGCAAAATGTAATCCAATGACGTCGGGAAAGAGACTACACTTAATTACTGCTGGATATTCGGTAAATACCAAACGTCTTCAGCGCTTCGCATTTATACAAATCTAACAACTGCTTGCTATTTTAATTAACGTTCGTCTTGCGTTCGTTTGAACGCAACATCGAAAAAAAACTTTGCATTAATGCAAACAATTTCGCACCTTCTTTTCAATTAAACTGCAATTTCTAAATGCTGATTCAGGCAAATTAATCAAAATGAGGTAAATAAATTCGTTGCCACATTTGGTTGGGAAACTTGGATTGTTGCTTCACATGACACGTTATGCACATTTCTCACTTTTGTTGCTGCGCAGCCACCCTCACTTTCTTTTGCTTTTCTTTAGAAACCGCACATGTCTGAGGTAGATCTATAGCTCTACAACGACAAACCATCGAATCTTAGTCGGCTGGCTTAACCGTAGTTGTCTTTCTAAAATGAAATTTACGAGGGTGTAGTAATGTTCGTCGTGTATCCACTTTGTCGTACAGAAAAGCATCGTTTACCGACAAAAGACATCACAAAGACTGCGCGTTGGTAGCAAGAATGACCAGTCTAGTTGTTGCGACCATTAGTCATCCGCAAAATGACCGTGTCCAAATATTGTGCGAGGGTGTAGTCCCCTCATACTCGTGATGTATCGCGATAAACATCGTTATCGTAACAGTAACGCGAAATTTAATCCTCAACATTTGTCATTTCTCTCTGTGCGGTTGCAATCTTCTAAAAAAAGATGATTTAAAGTTATAAAAAAAATCAAAATTTATGACACTGAATTTATTCATATAATTTCTTTTTGGTTAAATGTTGAAAATACGTTTCTATTTTAAAAATATTCTCAAAACTTGTTATTTGATCACTTATTATTTTTACAGCATAATAAAACACAGTGTGATAAAAGGTTGGATCTAAACTAGGACGCTTCACTCTTGGGATGTTTTTTGCAATGTGATTTTTTTGTCTTTATTGAAAAAAACATGTTTGCAAGAAAAAAATGTACTCTCTTGCGATATTTTTTTCACGTCTATATAAAGATGTCGCGGCGGTTGACAGGATCATGTCGTGGCTGACGCGACTGTTGCTTAGCATTTTCTATTGGCAAAGTGGCGCAGCTGCAACGGCCAAGTTACCTCGGATTCGTCTCCTTCTTTGGCGCGTGCCATCTTCAGATTTTTTTTTATTCTTCGCAAAGGGAAACCCAGGTAGGACTGCAAATACGTTACGCCGCGTCCCTTATGTAACGTACATCTCGCATCGCTGCATGCATGTACGAATTAGGAGATAAAATGGACATTCTCTTTCTGTACGGTCTTTCCAAAAGCATTCATTGTTTCTTCTGGCCCGATGATAAAAGAGTTGGAAAAAAACTACAACACACGGAATTGTTCTTCAGTTTCTTCAAAGGATCTGGGAATGCTAACAATTTCTTTTCCAATCGTTATTTCGAGTATATATATGTACCGACAAAATATTTACATTTATATAAATCTCTTCATTCGACAGAATTTGATTTTGAATAAGTATATAGAAAGTCGACATAATTGTACTTGAAAGCGAAGATTTTAGATATTGCTTTGAATGTTTAACTTTTTTTAATAAAAAAAATTTCATCATATTGAAAGGCCATTGATAATCTTGATTTAACATTTTTTTCAATTCTCAACAACCATTTCATTTAAATTGATATAAAAATAATTTAAAAAACATTAAATACAATTGCTGCCATTGACTGAATGTAAAAAATGTTTATTCAAATATTTATTTTTGAATGAATGAAATGAAAAAAATTAAGAAAGACAAGAAATTGTCCGTTGCAATCATCTAAATATTTGACTTGGGAGATGTTATATGTTTGCCCGACATCTAAAATGATTGATATTTGAAAGATTGTCTCCCATTGTCTTGGATTGACTGGGATGAGTGCAGCGGTGGAACAGCTGAGATACGTTAGAAATTGCCACGTGCACCCCTGCCAAAAGGTGTTCGTCAACGGCTCAAGATTTAAAGTCCGACATATAGAGATGAGACTCTTGTCCCGTGCCTTCCTTCCTTCCTTCCTTTTCAGACGGTCCCCTTATTCTGCTTTTAAACTTGTCTCGCGTCATGATTTCAGTTAGACTTCTAGACGCAGAGGGGATCGTCGGCAGGTAATTCCTCGTTAATTCACAAAAACGAACGTTACGGCTACCCCCACAAATACTAAACCAAATTCTGATATGATTCGCTTTCTGAACCTGAATTCCAACAAAGGCAAGTAACTTGTATCTGCCATCAGTATTTTATGTTTGATTTAAAAATGGCAAATCAATTTTACAAACTACAAAACTTTTTCTTAAAATAAGACTATAATAATTACGATTTCAAATTTCGAAACAAAAATATTTTAAACAATTTTTATTACAGAATATCATTTTTCTTATTATGCTTTGCATCAGGTGAATTGAAAAATGAAAAGGAAACCTGTATTAATTTGTGCAAAAAAGGAAATAAGGGCAGTAACCCTTGCACTGAAGCACATCTTCCGTTTCTTGTGTCCCATTTAATAACACAATGTAAACTTTGAAAGGTGCTTGAATATGAAAAATCCACCCTGGTACAGGTACGGCAGATGCGATGTATCGGCGTACGTTATATGAAGGCCGAATCATTCTCCTATCTTGAACAAACACGTGCGCGCACATAAAAACGCACGACTCGTTTTAAATCACAGCAGCAGCTTATTCATATTGGATACCCACGACTCGCCTTTCTTTATGCCACGTTTTACTATCTAATTTGCATCTTATTTGACGGCGTTGATAATAGATAATCGTTCGGTTTTATTGGCCCATAAACAATCACTTTTTATTTTGTGTCGTTATTAAAAGCACCGCTGATTCCGTGTTTGGTTTTTGGCTTCCTTTTTTCGCTTTGATGACAGTAATTACATCAACAATCTGCGACACGCCATGCGCTGATGTTCGCAGATCGACGAAATCAATGGTAATGGGCAGCGACGATATCTCATGACCACCCCGTGGAATCATTAGACCTGTTACGCGTGTAGTTCGAGATGACAGTTTGGCCAGATAAGACCGGCAGATCAAAAAGATCCCGGCCGTTTTCGGGAGTTAATTGTTACTTGCCGCAGCACATTACTGATCATTTTTACCGATTTTGTCCAAAAATGATTTTTTTTCGCGTCTTTGCTTATCTCGTAGAATGCGAAAACACATTAAACGATTTGCAAAATTGACATTTTTTGTTCGGTTCCGCTTACAAATGGACCTTGCTAAATTATAGTCAATTTATATTTAATCACTACACGAAACAATGTATGATCACTGCACACGTAAAAAAATTTGTAATTTATTCTTTTCTTGTTCGGTAAACACGGACCTTTAAAAACGTAAACATTCACATTACCTAATTATTTTATCCCTTTAGCGGACCAAAATAACTTGTGATGTTTTACAATTTTCATAAAATTTAAAATAAAAATGTTTCAAAAGTTAGAGCTGCTGTAAGGCTTGCAATTAATGGAGCGTAAAAATAATTAAATTCATGTGGTTGTAAATGGATAGAAAATGTACTATAATGAAAGCGATTATTCAGCCGGGACGAAATTTGTTTGTGTGAGGTCGCAGTTGAAACGTCTAGGCGTGTATTTTAGCGATTCGAAATTATTGTCTCGAGGGCCAAGGGTCTGCTGCGAAATCGTTGATCCTCAAAGAACATACGAAAATCGCGAATGGGCTAATTTTAGTGCGATTCTCGGCCGGAGTCAGATTTGCGAACACAATCGTTCGTCGCGCGACATCGCTCAACGTCAAACACTACAAGGCTCGATGGCGAGAAACTACTTATCGTTCATTGTCGACGTCGACACTCACGTCAACCTGACGAAGGGGTTGATTTCGACAATTCAAATTCAGAACAATTGCGCAAAGATGTGCCGTCTTATTGGCTTTCTTGACTTCTTTTTACGATCATTCATCTCAATTACATTATATGTGAATGAAATAAAAATTAATCGCTATCTCTGAAATCAATGAAAAATGACAGCAATAAAATAAGTTATTGAATAATTTTTTTTTTTATGATTTGAAATGTCATATTTTTAGAACTGATGCGTCAGTCGTGGAATCTTCTATCAAATTGCATCAATTTATTCATAGAACAGTTTTAGACGTAATTTCAATATGAAAGGGATTGATATAAAATATATGATTATCTGACATCACTGTAACAGAATACATTCATATGCATATAGTTAACATCCAAGAATGCATTTTGCAATGCGATGTCAATTTTCTTAAATGTCTTTCACCGTTTGAGGTTGTAAATCATTTATAAACATTGAATCATAAAATAACTTCAATTGATCAGGCTCGGTGGTTATAATTAAAGTTTATGTTAATGAACATAATCTGAAAAACTTGGTATATTTGAATGGCATTCGTTTGAGGAATTTTTTTACGGTTACAAAACGAAGCGTAAGAAATGTCTTTGTTGTTACAACGATTGTATGTCGATTAGTTTTTTGTGGAAAAAAGGAAGCAGCGTGCGTGCGTGCAGATCTTTGTCCATCGTCGATGTGTCGCGTATGCGCGCGCGCCCCACGCCGCCAACTCGAATAATTCACATTGTCCGTCGGGAATGGGTAGCTCTGCTACTTGAGGGCTTCATTTTGCCAATTATTTTGGGACAGCCGTGGGTTCGCGAGGAAAGAAAACGCCTTGCGCGCGCTTGCAAGCATTTGCAGAATAGATAGTGCGATTTTCTCAACGCCGACTAATTTAGCCATGCCACCGAATCGCTCTGACAATACGCATCGCTGTTCCCGCCGTTTTAAATCATGCAATGTATGCGACCGCCTTGCACGCGCGCGCATCTATATATCCCGCAGGAAAGCCTTTCCCTATATATTTTATGACACGAGCCTTGACGTTTGCGCGTTTCATTATTACCCTTTGTTTTATGATTGCCATTAATTACAGAGGAAAATGGCTCATTGTTATACTCAGCTGTGGCTCCCCCGTTTTAAACCAATTTCTAATTCAAGGTACCATCTTTTACCCAAATAATTATGTATCGTCTGGTTACATTTTTCAATATTATTCACTTTATTATCAAAATAGATTAATTTTCACTAATTTAAACCAAATCGTCCTAATAAAGAATATTTACGTGCATTGTTGGAATTTATAAAAATTGTACTGGCTCTAACAACTTAGTGTTTAAAATAATTTCCATTTATATAGAAACAATTTATTTTAAAATTTATATTTAACACATATTCTACAGCATATTCTATATATTTAAATCGTGTTTGTCTATAATTTACATCGATTTCATTTATAAATTATTTATGAAGCAGCAATAAATCGTACAAATTAATCATAAATTTTATTGGAAAATATGCAATACTAAAAATAAAAATTCAACATTTATATATTTATACGTATATTTTTGTCTCTGTGAGTTTCAGTAATGTCTGGTCACAAGTTTCTCCTTCTCAATTGAAATGTAATCATTAGATCATTCCCCGATTGTTAATTGAAAGATAATTTTTATGCAATATTGCTGATAATTGCTATTCACACGTATCGACTTTTCAAATCCATTATCAGAACCGGCTAAAAAGAAAAGTGCGAAAATTTCTATCGAAATTGATCCAACTGTCAGATAACGTGAAATTAATCACAGCACTTGCAGCGCGTTATTAGTCAACAGGTCGTTTGCCATTTGCTTATAAAAAAAATAACGAAAATCATTCGCATAATCGAAAAGACACATTTCGTATTAGGTAATTAACCATCCAATATATTTTCCTGGAATATGATTTACTACAATATCTAACATTTTTGACGTGTTAATTTTCATAGAAAATCAAATGCACGATATAATTTTTTAAATCAACGGCAAAACTATACTACGATGAAACATCACCAGAATTGTTAATTAAGCGATTGTGAGCGGCGATACGTTCGATCGCCGTTGATAAGTTAATATCACCACAGATCAATTCATCAAACTGACGTACGCTGGAGGATACTTACTAGATTGATGAGTTAATTATTTTTAGTCGTCGGACAAAAGTTTGAAAGTTATTATTTGCAGTAATGTGCGGATATTAATGATCGAATGTTAATGAGAACATGGTCAAAAACAACGAAGACGCAGATCAGCTGATATTTATTCAGTTTTCATCAGTGATGAAACCCGTTGAAAAGTGTTACAATCAGTGAGAAAACTGCAAGAGAATATTTATAAAGCAGGATGATTAAATTGCAGCGGAAATGCACGCAGTCACCTCTCATCGATACGCAAGAATTTTTTTTCACGCCCGTTTCAGTGAATATATATAAAAGTGATGACCAAGAACGTTAACTATATTTCAATCATCTTATATTCATTGCTCCTCTTGCTGATTTACAAAACGGAGCGTGTAACTCTGGTATGTTCGGAGCAGAAAATACTTTGTTAGAATTGATCAATGTACTAATTTTACGATTGCGTTCTAAGAAAATCAGCCATGCGTGAGTATACGAGCTTCACTTATATCCCTCAAATTACTTATGCTAATGCACGATGCATATCACAAATATGCATTAGCTGTCAACTTTTAATTACCTTTAGATCTAATTCGTTCTCAATCTTGATTAATAAACAGTGGATCACGGGGCACGCGTAATTGTAGCTTAATGTTCACCGCCGTGAACATTAAGCCACAACATGAAATCGCTGACTTTTATAGTCAGCGATTTCAGATTGCTTTTTTTTTTATACCTCATCTCGTCAAAGATTAAGTCCAGATCGCGACGTTTGTTTGTCGGTCGCAAACACTTTTGAAGACTTATACAAGAAAATCTCATTATCGATATTAAGGGAATATCATTGCGAATCTTCGTGGGATCGTGGCTCGAAGGGAGAGGCGAAATGCAGAACAGAGATTATCGACAAAGAAGAAAAAGATGCCCGATGGTAGTTAGGACCTTGTAGAAGGGTACCGATATTAATCTACATCTTCAGGATTGAATGAACACTGTGGGGCTTTTGATATTTTTTTATTATTCATGGACGAAATTTATCAAACGACACACTGATGAAACTCTTATGATATTTTTTCAAACGTTATCTCCATCATCTGAAACCAGATTTTGCATGCATAAATTCTGGCGACTGTTGTAACAATTTGAACTAAACAGAATCCAATAGTGTCATAATGTCATTACAAATGAAATCATACCTAACCTATTTCTGTTCTGACATTAAAAGAATCGTAAAAACAATTTTACAATAAATTCTTTTATTTCATTGTAATAAAAATTATATGTATTAATAAAATATGTTATTCCAACTTAAACATTAATTTTGTAGTTTTATGTATAAAAGAAACGATGTTTGTACGTGTTGTAAAAACTTCAACAGATGGGTTAATTTAAATGTACAAGTTTGACAAAAAAAGCAGTGGAAAAAACAGGCTGGACGAAAGTATAATCGGTGAGAAACATTGTCAACTCTGTTTGCCTCCGCACACACTTGATAATTCACGGAATTGTAAAAGCAATGCTGAAAATAGTGACAGATAGCTACAACACTGCGGTCATTTAATGCACAAAGAGAGGGACCCATCTGGTCGGCGAAATTGCGTGCTCGGTGTAAATAAAGAAGGAAACAGCGTCGGTGGGAGTACAGTGCGAAGAAAAGAACAGGAAGATGCCCTCGAAGAAAGGCCGATGGCGTGCGCGTGATAAAGACAGGTGCATGCAGCGGAATTGGCACAAGTACCACTCGAATGAAAGGAGATGAACGGACAGAGATCAGAGGGCGGTATCGCACGAGCACGGATGCAAGTCTCCTTGCGTTTTGCAGAGTCGCCGCGCATTGTGCAGCCGCAAGATAACTTACTTTATTCCGAGCACTGTATAAATTACAAGCAAATAATGGTGTCCGGGAGCGAAGTGGCACGCTTGTATATACCACCAGCTGACTTCCTTTTTCTCACCGTATACGAACACCCCACTTGGCTTTTGTCATCGAATGTTTTTGTGTATTTTTGTGTGCCTGATAATTTGTTCACTGCTTTGTAGCCAATTCTCGCCAAAGAATTTCGTATTTCTTCGACCGAAATCACTGCGCGAAGAAAAAAAAATGTGAATAACGTGAGAATTTTAATTGTTGGACCGACAAATTGTTTATGAGGATTTTAATTTATTTCTAACAGCAGAGTACGTATACTCTTGAATCATAAAGCTACCATGGTATTAACATTTACCATCACACGATAACGTTTGGTTTACTATGTAAGATTCTTGTTTGATAGCAGTCAACGACAGTCATTTAATAGAACGTGGCACTCGGCTCATCCAGAGATATGATGGGCGGCATCGCAATGCCTCGCATCCGGTGCCGCAAGTAATTAAAAGATCGTAATTGGACGTGCAAAAATGCGAAATCCATTCTTGATTGGCAGAGCGTATGAGATCGCACCGCGTGATCGAAAATCGAAATGAATCCACGACCCACAATCTCCGCGCGGTTAATCGCTTCGTCTTCCAAGCAATTATCTCATGTGGGCGAGATCGACCAACCCAATCAGTTATACGTACGTGAATGAGGGAGCTTCCGTTCAGCGATTTGCTCCACAGTCGAAGAAAGATGGACGAAGGCAAAAAGTTCAGGCAAAGAAATGAAATTAAATGGAACGAGTAATTTTTCTTTCATACAGAAGAAGAATTACTACAGTTAATTTTTTTTGCCATAAATAAACAGTACGTATTAAATTGTATTATTAAAGCATTTTATATTTAAATTCCAAAATTACATTCATTTTAAATAAAAACATCATTCCTTTTATGCAAATGCGAATTTGTATTTTTCTTGATTTGCATTAATTGATGAGCAGTAATTTTAAAATGTTGAGGAATTTGTTCAAATTATATCTCATGTGAGATTTTACATTAAAAATCTCGTATGGTAGAAATGAGTACGTTTTTGAGTATACTTTCGTGTGAAGAAATCTTTATTTAAAGTATAACCCTAATAAAAAAGTAAAAACTCAAGTTCTTACATTTTTGAACTAAATTGTAGATAACACCAGTTCTACGGATTAAGTTGTAAAATAGAAATAGTGAAATATATAGTATATTGAAAAGGGATTCTGTTAATTTACATTCAACATTTTGATAACGAACCAGTATTCTTATCTCAAAATCTGAAGTGGACAGACCTCTATCTATATATTTTGCATATTCTATAAAAAAAACTACACCATATCTTAAGATCGATTATTTTCTTGAACTTACACGAAATTTTTAGCAAAGCCCCAGATTCAGTTATAAAAGTTCTGAATTCCGGATATCTGTCAACGAAGATTGTTCACTATAACTTTAAAAACTGACAAATAGTGATGCATAAGAAGTTTATAAACTTGATAACCACAACATTATTACTTTGCGGTGTACTTTTTTGAAAAAAATGAAAAAAATTGTTAGCAGCCCATCAACGTTATACATCAGATGAACGCGACGAGTTTTTGAACAGCAGCCAATTCTGAAAATCGTGATTCGCAAATGGAAACAAAAATGTGCCGCGCCATTAGAGTGTTCACTCGGATGAAAGTGCGAAAATTTTTTTGGCGAATTTACATTGTAGATGGCGCGTTAACGCTCAATGCGGATCAATCCATGCGTGCATAATGCATTAGCGCTAAATTTACTGCAGCGCGTCGAAGTCGCATGAAGAGCGCGTGGGCATTTCGCGATCGCACCTATGATCGTGTTGGTCGCAGATGTCGGCGCACATGCACACGCACGTCCACCCACACGCGCGGTGACACTCGCGTCAACGACGAAGAGGACGTCGCTGTTGCCACTTGACTGGCGATTTGTTAGCCGCAACCGCAACGCGATGAATAATCGCGGTTTCCCCGAAGGGGCTGACGACGGACGAGTTTGAGCGTCATTTCCGTCGCACACGCGACTCCCACGCTCCGTCATCTTGCTCCATTTCTTCGCCGTGCGAGATATTATATACTCGCGGGACAGCTTAATTTATGACAGCTTCTAAGACGTGTAACGATGTAGCATTGGATGTGTGTTCAGCTGCCCGCGCGCGCTTGTTTGCGAGGGTGCTTTTTGGAATCCAACCGGCGTGAAAGACGCCAGCGGATTATGCAATCCCTGTGCTTACTACAAATCAACGTGAGTTATGATGGACTCGCGATGACTCAATTATCGTTTTGCGTACGTCTGATTAATGAACCTTGCACCTCTGAATTGTCATTTTGTTGTGAATGCACTTATGAATAGCATTCTTCAGTCTTTGCTGTTCTCAATGATACACTTCATCCTATATACAAACATGTAACTTTTCAGCAACACCTTGCGAAACGATTTGTAACTGTTACAAACTCCATGCTAGTGTCAATCATTTTTATTCATTTTGAAAATATGATTTTTTTATAAAAGGTGTAATTTATTTCTTAATAACATTTATTATCTCAAATTATAGCGAAATTGTAATATAAAAAATCTTGTCCTTATTGCAAAAAATGTTATAATCAATCATATTTATTAAATATGTAATTTCAATATTATTATCATGGAAAATGAATGTTGGTCACAAACTATGTTTTATTTTTTGATAATAATATCTAGAAAATGATGAAATCAAGTTTTGAGATTCAGGTTTACATTTCAAACCAAAAATAAAAAAAATCTTATATAATAATATAGTATTTCCTATTCAAAATACATGAAATTCTTTCAATTTTCGAGTTATAATCATACTTATTAAATTACTGATATATAAATATTCTTCTATTTTACTCTTTTTTTACTAACTAAAATCAATATTTGATGATAACTAAAGAAAGTAACGAATTTGTTGAATTTTTATCAATTAATACATAAATAACTAATGTTTAGAAGTTACTTGTGTTTGTTACTTTACAATTTATTGTTTTCTTATACTACATTAGAATAAAAACATTTTTAAATTGTTTTTTTATATATGCTTATACACAAGTGACTTCAAAAACATTTTTACCCAAAACATCAATTTTCGCAGGAATTATTTTTTATTTTACAGTAAAATGTTAGAAACAGGATGACAATTCTATCTTGACATGTCATGTATGATGTGAAATAAAGAAGATAATCGTTAACAATGGTGTAGTCGAACAATGTATGATAATAATTAGTTTTAAATGTTAGGATGAGACAATGATTGAGTATCAGTTTGAAGTCAGGTGAGAAGTGAGCGCCGTGGCTTGACTACCTCTAGGCATTTTAAATAGAGCCTTACAAAGCGGGAAGCTGAGAGTGTCCGCGTGTCATTAGTTGGGCAAATGACGTTCCGGTGCCTGGAACACGTGGTATGAATCTTGCAGACGCGACCAACATGTCATAATCAGCTGGCTGTGAAAGCAGACGGAGAAATGCACAACCCATTAGGAGAACAACATCGGCCACTGTACCGCGAGAGGGAGGCTAAGTAAGATCGACAGAGAGGAACCGACATCATCGCAAGTTGAGAGGAACGGACGTACTTGGAAACGAGAAAACCGCGCGTACAAAATGTGCGAATGTAACGCTTCATATCCACATTTGAATAGCTGCGTCTTGTGGAGTCAACTTGATTATAACAAAGAGTTCAGTTTTTCACTAAGATCTCTCGCCATGGTTACTTCGGGATGGAAACAAACAAACACCTATATATATTTTATCTCAGTATGATTTTTTAATTAACTCTTTTTCCAACTCAAGATCCTTTTTTTATTGAAAAAAACTGTCTGTAACTGGAAATTTCAGGCGATTATTATTTTTGTTTTCGTCCGAACGATAAATCAATATAATTGCAATTAATTGGACACTGCTCCAACAACTCGGACCAAGATGAAATTCAAAACATAAACATTCATAAATCGTTTACCTCCCAAGAACAGCTCATAATTTTCTCTCAAAACTTTCGTTAATTGCAAAGTTTAAGCGAGCAAATGTAAAACGAAACATGAGCGAGAATACGTTGTAGAAATCCACGAGATTCTAAACGGTTGGTGCGTTCAAGAGGTAGTACGTACTAAAATGAGTAATAAAGGGCTTATTCATCACACCCCGGCTCGCCAAAGCGATCAAATAAAATGTGTATCATTTATTTATGATCGTCATGACTAAAATCAGGTCGCAATAAGATAAAGACCCGGGTGATAATGAATGAGCTGCCACGACGATAAATTAAACGGATATAAAAATCACCATAAATTCAAGTGGGACGTTCCTCTTGTTGGCATAATGGCTATAAATTGTGTTCTCGCGAATCTTCACTTGGCATCGATTTTTTTTTCACGGCATTGATTCCGTGAATCCAGGGTGGTACCCCGTGGAAAGACGAGAGCGACAGGTGGCGATATTACCGGAAGTGACGGGCTTTACGCTGCTTGGCGCGAGCAAGTGAAATTCGCTGTTAGGGCCCTTTTTTTCGGCGCCATGCTTGCGCACGAACGTCTGTTGACAGGTTTGCAGTTGTCTTATAATAGCGACCATCGCCCGGCACCTGACTACCACCAACTACCATCTATTTATATATAGCACTATGCAAATACTCGTACATGCCACCACTGATGGAAAATTTTCTCGCTGTTGTGTCACCTTCTCTCTCCTATCATTTTGTTTACTTTTGGACAAAGCTTGCAATTTTGTTTCCTTGACTTGAAATGAATGATAGAAGAGACACAACTTTTTTTTATCATCAAGCAACATATGAAACAATATATAATTATTATATTGTAAAATATAAAAATTATATCAAATCAAATAATTGAATGTTGTTTTGAATTATTTATATATTGTTTAGTATGATAAACGAACTAACGAAAAATTTGTGATACAAAAATAGCATACGGAAGTGATGTAATAA
>JAAMPD010000996.1:0-31769 GCA_025266255.1 Trissolcus basalis
TCTTCTTCTTCTTTTTGGCTTTCTTTTCTTTGAACTGTTCGAATTGAACTTGAACTCGTTTTTGTTTGTTTGGCCTTTCTGATTTGAATTTTTTGAGGCACGATTTTGGGAATTATAAATTTTTTTTCTTTCAGTTAATTTTTGGAATTGGTCGGGTATCAAGAAGAGGAGAGGAGGTCATTTTTCAATTATTATTATTATGCTGTTATTTAATTAATGTTTGTCAATAAATTTCTAATAAAAACAAATATATTATAAATATATATTCAAATATATTTGAAATATTGTTAGTTTTTCTATCATCATGAATATAAAATGGATTTTTTATTATTTTAATTAATAGTTGTTCACAATGGCCAAATTTGAGACATTTTTCTGTATTTTTTATACTTTAAGAATTCCAACTTTAAATTCTCAAATTCCTTAGAACAAGCAACCATTCCCAGACAAATTTAGGTTGAAAAAAATTTGTCAGTTACCAGGAATCGAACTTGCGCCCCTTCAAATCGGAACATCCAATCGTATCCTCTGCGCCATGTTGAATTCATTTCTGAAATATTGCATAACTATTTAGTAATAAACGTTATACTTCATACTTTTCATCTCAAAATCGATTTTTTTTACACAAAAAAATATCAACTGTTTGTTGCACGCAAATTGTATAATCAAAGAATCCCAAACAAAAATGACCTTGAAAAGCACGCGAATGAGTTTTGGTTCGTTCTCAGCGACAAGGTTTGGCAACCTTGTATAAAAAAAAACGTTGGAGTTTCAAAAATACGAAAGTCCGTCCTTGTTTGACCCACTAAAACAAAGCGAGATGGCATTACAGTTATCATGACTGTCCTCTGAAATGACGTATTTCGTTACGATACCAAAATCAAATATCGTAAACAAACATTTTTCTCTCTCTTTTTTCTTTCCGATTTCAATTTTTATACAATCGGTCGAATAAAAAAATTACAAACACGTGATAACAGTGACAAAAACAATGATTTTCTACTTTCCCCTGACAGAAATTGTCCGTCTTTGTTCAATGCTGGTTTTCACTGGTTTTCACAGACGTCAAAAAACAACAAGCACAGATCAATTCGCCAACTTGTCTTTACCAAGTTGAACAAAGACCGAGGATGCAATCGGCCACTTTCGTGACAGAGAAACCTAACCTAAAAAAGTGAAAAAGAGCCTTTCCCCGTGACTTCGGAACACTTGGCTGAGTGTCGAGTCGAGGAGGAGAGAAAAAGTGAGAGAACAAGAAGGCAGCAGGCTCGTCAACAGTGTTGATCCGCAAGTCTGATATTTTGTTGGTGTTTTGACGTCAAGTGAAGCACATGTCAAGTTCGACTTGGACGACGAGCGTCCGTGTATCGGTTGCGAGCCGCGTGCACACGCACCGCGCTCGGTTCTCGTGAGGCATTCCCCAGAGCTCAGCGGTTACCTGGGGCGATTTTCGCTCAAGGGGTTGGCGTGCAGTATGCTTAGGGCATGCGACTCGACAATATTATGGCCGCGGGAGAGAGCAGCGCTGCTAAGCCCCGTCCGGAAAAACAGTACGACTACCTGCTGAAGTTCCTGCTCGTCGGCGACAGCGACGTCGGCAAGCAAGAGATCCTCAGCGGCCTCGAGGACGGCGCTGCTGAGTCGCCCTTTTGCAGTGGCAGCGGTAATTCATTCTAATTTATTTTCAAAAATCACAAAATTGACAATCGCATAATAAACAATTAGACTCAAACGAATTTCAAATTTAAACAAATTAAAAAGGAGGGAAAAATTATAATTGAAAAATTTTGTAAAGATGTAAACAAAAATGAAGTGAACAAAACTGATTTTTGAAAATAAAAATCTTAAATTAGTAAGAAATTTGGGTGACAATTGGGTAAATAACAGGTGGATAATTTTTATTGCGAATTATAATTGTTGGAAAAAATGTAAATATGAATGTAGAAGTGAAAAAATGGATTTTTGAAAATTAAAATTTGAAAAAGTAAGAAATTTGAATGAAAATGATGTAAATAAAAGATGTGAAAGATTTTATTTAGAGTTGAAAAATTTGTGTTTGAAAAAATGTAAACATGAATGTAAAAGTGAAATTGTGGGGTTGGATTGTTGGTGACAGTTTATTACTAATTGTTACAAATTTCATGTGACAGTTTATTGAGACAAATCGGCGTCGGGGAAAGGTGCAGGAGAAAGGAAATAAGGCATTAAGGAACTGATCGATCAGCGTGTGTGTGCCCAAACGCCAATTTCCATTCTCGATTACAATGTTAATGAGTCGGATGATTTTTCATTGCCGGTTAATTGATTTCCTGGCTACGTTTGTTTGAATTGATTTGAAAAAAGGGGCAACGAGGCTGATTGATAACGTCGCGTAGTTAATAACTTGTAATTCAATCATTCATCTCTCGCTGAACTTTTTTCATTCTCTCCTCTTAATTAAATGCTCTTGATTATCAACTTTCTATAGAGAAAAAGGTTTCTATTTTAGATCAATTTTTAATTATCGAAAGTCATGTTTAATGAACGTTTATTTTTCAATCGTCGAGTTAATGAACTCGATTTAACAGGTGAATTAAAGTTGTGATTTTTAATTGGAATTTATAATTTGCAGCTTACAAAACAACAACTATTCTGCTGGATGGAAAAAGAGTGAAACTGCAGCTGTGGGACACCTCGGGACAGGGGAGGTTCTGTACCATCATCAGGTCGTACTCTCGTGGGGCCCAGGGGATACTTTTGGTTTACGACATCACCAACAAATGGTCCTTCGATGGGATTGATCGGTGGCTGAAGGAAGTCGAGGAGGTGATACTAAAAGCCATTATGAATGTTTTACATTTTTTTCAGCAGACGGTTCGATTTTATAATAGAAATTTTGNGTTTTTGACTTTTTAGCACGCGCCTGGAATACCCAAAGTTTTGGTTGGCAATCGGTTGCACTTGGCTTTCAAAAGACAAGTGGGCGAGCGCGACGCTGAAGCTTACGCGGCGAAAAATCGCATGGCCTTCTTCGAAGTCTCGCCACTTTGTGATTTTAACATACGGGAAAGCTTTTCGGAATTGTCTAGGATGGCACTGCATCGCAATGGGATGGAGAGATTGTGGCGGTCTAATAAAGGTATCTTTTCTTTAAAAAATGTACTAGATTTAAGAAAGTTTTGGATAGTTTGTTAATCTACTAACAATGTAAAAAATTTGAATGTTAAAACATGTTTTTTCAATTAATTACACGAAGAAAAATACTTGTAAAATGAAATTGTTCGAGAGAAAAACTATTGTAGAATAATTATTAACAGAAATGTAGTTTTGAAATGTTTACAAATGAATTGTTGGGTTTGAGACATTGTCCTTTAATTGACTGTAAAAAACTTGATTTAAAAAAGTTATACCGAATGATCGAAGACTGACCGTTAGATTTATTAATAGGATCTCGCTGGACTTTTTATTTTTAGAGGATTTCCGTCGCGTTGATCATAATTACCGTGAAAAGATCTTTTTTTTTCAAATGGAAGCTGTTACTGACACCAAGATTAGTTTTCAAACGAAAAAATATTATTTTACACATTTTATCATCGAGGTATAAATAGCTGGGCAACAATTTTAAAAACTTTATTTTGTTTCTGACAAAAAATCTATTTAAAATTTGTTTCTTCTTCTTTTTTTTTGGGTTTTTGACGTTGCAAATAGGTATATAAATTTGCTAAAATATTGGTTTTACATCAAATGATTGATGGTAGTGCAATGTAATAAATTCAAATTAAAAAATTTTTGTTCTAAACACAATTTTTTCTGACGACAGGATGATTAATATGTTATTTTATTGTTTCAGTTCTGAGTCTACAAGAGCTGGCATGTCGTGCAATAGTGGCACGAACGACGGTGTACAGCATCGAGCAGCTGCCGCTGCCCACGTCCATAAAATCGCACCTCAAGTCGTACGCGATGACCACAACGACGTCGCAGTTGCGATACAACGGCAACCGTTCGTTATGCTCGGGCAAGAATCACCGCAAACTCAGATTCGTCGGTTCGAACGGACTGTCGACGCCTGGCAGCTCCCCTGGCAGTATATCCGACACTAGTCGCACCAGCTGCGTCGGCCGCAACTCTTGCACGATATCCTAATCATGAGAACGAGAGAAACCTCGCGCCCAAGCAACCCCCTCGAACCAAAAATAATGTACGGTTATAATAGCCCTTCTTTTCTCTTTTTCTCGAACGCCCATACACATAATTCCAATTTGTAATCCACGTGTGTGCGTGCGTGTGTGTGAGAGTGTGTGATTCAAAAATTTAATCGACAGCTGAGAGGATCGGTGGAAAATTGTGAATCTGACAAAAAAAGAAAAAGAAAAAACTGAAGCGCACCTCAGAAGCACCTCGAGTGCTCCGAGTCGCTCGTATATTTTTCTCGCCAATGCCGGCGCCAATTGATCGCAACTCCAATATTTATTACATGGTAGCTTTACAGAGCATTTAATATATATTATATAACACGACATATATTTTTCGACAAGACAAAAATCGTTCCACTTTCTTCCTTATAGATTGTAATTTCGAACTACGGTCAAAGCCGGAACATCGCGAGCCATTCGTTGTAAAGAGTTGATCAAAATGTAATTCGGGGAGACAAGCCGAGCCGTCCGCGGTTATTTGTTTCTTTAATTTTTATTTTTGCTTTGAAGCGAGTTTTCATGCATTTGAACGAATTTCCTGTCATCGTGAGGATTGTAAATATTCTTAGAAATCAAGATTTTTAATTCTTAAGTACTTATTAACTCATTTGCTAGGGTGATTTGAAATTGGGTGCGCGTTACGTTATAGATGATATTTATTCTCAAAACAGGTCGAGTTTTGAATTTTTGTGAAAGGAGACAATGAATGTTTGGTTTCGTTGAATTTTGAATTACCCTAGTTGACAAATCACGAGAGAAAAGAAGCCGTGCATGTGTTTGTACAATTTTTTTGTGGAACCGCCCCTTCGTGCATTCTTTGTTCGCGAAACCGGCGCAGCAACGTTGACTGAAGCAAAATATTGAACGTTTTCTTTTCTTCTTATTCCTTGTAAATACCTGCATCGACATTGTACATTTTTGTTGAATTGGTTGAAAATGATGTTTTGAGTTTTTATTCGCATGTTTTGTTCTTTTTGTCTCTGTAACTTCTAAGCTAGTCAATTGGTCTGTTCTTTATATTGTTTTACATTGAAAACCGTGAAAAAGAAATAATTAAAAAAAAAATGAATTGTCTAGTGAACATAGTTGTACCAACGTAGACGAGTAAGAATGTTCGAAACGCGTAACAGGGTCTGATTAACGTTAGTTCGATTGCCCGAATTTTCACTTTTTGATTTCAATCACAAATCACATTCCGCGAATGTTTCATCCAAAAAGAAGTTCGATCGACGATGATGTAACATAAATCTTTTATGTTCCACGAAAAAATAATTGAACAATTTCTGTCCAAGCTATTCAATCAGCCCCAAAAGTTTTGATCAATTATTTTTTTGCTGTCTCGAGACATTCTGTATATATCCAATCGTTTGGATTGTAAAAAAAAATCACAAAAGACAAAAGAAAAACAAAGGAACCTCATCAGACGTTGCGCAGTGACTTTGTAAAACGTAATTTTGACAAACTTGAAGCAGAAATATTTTTGTACATTGTGTATAAACGTAAGACCATGCGATCTACCGTTTCGTTTTGTCCGGAGAGGTCCGCGACCCTGTACATTTTTGTTGAAGCGACAACATTCGTTCCCTGGTGAAAAAAAAAAAAACAAAAAAAAAAGAAAAACAAAATAATTCCGTCGTGCGTGTGTTCTCGATCCGCTCTAAGTTTGTAACATAACTCAAACACAATTAATTGTAATATTTATTTACTATTCGCTATCAAATATTCCTACGATTATAACGCTGTTATCAATACTATTATATACTAATGAATAAATCATGTAAAAACGTTTACAGCTGTCTCGAACGTTTGTCACCTCCGTTTTGTCCGAATCTAAATCAGGTCGCATTGTAAATCCGTCTCTATTTCGGTCTTCTCCAGCCGAGGACCGAAAAAAATGTCTCAATTGAAATCGCTCCGCGTGTTTTATTCTCTGAGGCGATCTTTCGCGATTGAGCATGCGCCAAAGAAGTATTTATGAACGTGGTGTCCCCTCGCCTTCGCGCTCATTCTCGCACTTTTCTCGCCGCAACACTCGGATGTATTTTTAATCTCTGACTGACTGACGGGATGACTTGTCTTCCATAAGCAAAACCCGTCGGTGTAAAACCAGTGCGGAATCATTGTTCGCCCGAAACATCCGAGTTTGTTTTGAGTGATGGTGCGTGCGATGACATTTTTAGATGGACTTGAAATCGCGAGATAGAAGGTATTTAGATTTCGGTTACCTCATTTCTGCACAGCTGCAAAGTTATGCTTCAAAGTGGCAAATCGATTTTGTTTTGAAATTTTATAGGATTTAAAAATTATAATGGTTTCGAGAGGATGGCCTATCTTTCTATTATGTTTCGGAACTTTGTCCTCCGTAGGCGCATTTTCCAGGAGAGTACAAATAGGTACCTTTTGTTCATTTTGTATCATCTCTATTTATTAACGTTACAAGTTATGAAATGTGTTCTGATGATAGGTGGGTTGTTTGACGGAAACGAGCAGTTGCAAAAGGTGTTCGAATTTTCTACTAAGTATGTTAACAAACACAGACACGAGCTCGATCTGGGAAACAAAGTACACCTGGTTGCAAAATCTATCGAAACCACGACTGATGCCTATGAGGTGGCTGAGAAAGGTGAAACCATTATTAAAAGACTCTATTTTTGTTTCCACATTCTGTTTCGTTACACTCAATGAGTTTGTTATTTTCTATTTTCTATTTTGTTTCTGGTTTAGTTTGCGAACTGTTTTCTTCTGGTGTCGCCGGAGTTTTTGGTCCTTCAGATCCTGTGACCGCTAGACATGTACAGAGTATGTGTGACACTCTGGAAGTTCCCCACATCGCTGTCAGCTGGGACCCAGAACAAGAAAGATTGAAGGCAGTGAATCTGTTTCCACAAGCAGACTCATTCTCAAATGTAAAAGCAAATTTTACAATTCAAAAAATCAAAGTTAAACAAAGTAAATTTTGGAATTTAAGTTGGATTTAGTTGGAAAATTTTTATTTCGACCTCTTTTTTGTTTTAAGGTGATTTACCAAATAGTGAAGGAATACGAGTGGCGAACTGTCACTATTATTTATGACACCAGTGACAGTTTGATACGTCTGCACAGGATCCTGAAAATGTGGGACCCTAAGGGATATCCTATCACTGTTAGACGAATAGGTCCCGATCCTAACTACAGGCCTATTTTGAAAAAAGTGAAAGATTCCGGCGAGGAGAACATCATCATTGATTGTTCGATTGATATTCTGGCGGAAGTCCTTAAGCAGGCCTTGCAAGTTGGAATAATTTCAGATCATCATCGGTTGATTGTTACAAATATGGTACTTGTCAAATTCTCGAGTAAAATAACAAAAATAAAATATTCAATTGTTACAAAAAAATTACATCTCAAATTATAAAATGTATATTTATTTTTTACACATAAATTCTAAAACGAAGATTTATACTTTTCTAAATTTAATAGTCAGTTTACAATTTACTAAACAAAGTTTATTATAACAAGCTAATGAATTTGTAATGCAACTGAAAATTGTTTTTAATTTTTGATTTGTACATTTTAGGATATGCAGACGTTAGACCTGGAGCCCTACTCGTACACTGGTATGAATTTCACAGGAGTCCGTATGATAGATCCAGAAAATGAAAAGGTGCAAGAATTATATGCAGGAGTGGCTGACCTGGGGCTGAGTGCAGCCAACGAGTTGCGAGTGGAACATGCACTTATGTTCGACGCAGTGCACCTCTTTGCTCAGGCTTTCAAGCAACTCAGCGAGGCTATCGTAGGCGAAGTTAAACAGTTGGCTTGCAATTCAAGCACAAATTGGGAACACGGGATCAGCTTGAGCAATTTTATGAGATCTGTTAGTTTTTGTTGCGTTTATAATCCTTATTACAACGGTTAAAGTGTGACAGTTTATATTTGTAAATGTTTCATGTTTTCGTTTTTGCTTGAGAGTAAAAAAGTATTTGAATTTAAAGTAATTTCGGCCTTTTTTTTCAGACTGAGATGATAGGACTGACTGGACTGATTAAGTTCGATACAGCCGGATACCGTAGTGACTTTGAATTAGAGATCATAAATGTAGGGATTGAAGGGGTTCAAAAAATTGGAACTTACAATACCAAAAGCGGAATTGAATGGACTCCAAAACCAACGAGCCAAATTCCAGAGAGCCAGCTTAGTCTAAGAAACACAACTTTTCGAGTCCTGATTGCTTTGGTACTATTCGAATCTTTTGCAAAATTTGATTGTAATTTATATATCTGAATTTCTATTGATTGTTGGGAATTAATATTGGTTTCAGACCAAGCCATATAGTATGTTGAAGGAATCGAGCAAAAAAATGACAGGCAATGAACAGTATGAAGGATACGCTATAGATATCATCGATGAGATCAGCAAAATGTTGGGATTCAATTACACTTTTATGGTTCAGGAAGACAATGTTTACGGGTCCCTTCAAACTAATGGCCAATGGAATGGGATGATTAGAAGAATCATGGACAATGTATGAAACTAAACAAAAATTTTATATCAATTTTAAAGAATTGACTGCTATTTGTAAAAAAAAAACAAATAAATCTTAATTTACTTTTATCTAAATTTATATTCTTTTAGGAAGCAGATCTTGGGATAACAGACTTGACAATTACATCAGACAGAGAAAGTGCTGTGGATTTCACAACCCCTTTTATGAACTTGGGTAATCAGCTATTCTGAACAAAAAAAATACTCTTGATTAATTAAAACAAAAATTCTGATCTGAAACTGATCATAGTGTATTTACAGGGATTGTCATTTTGTATAAAAACCAACGAAGGCTCCACCCTCATTCATGTCTTTTCTTTCGCCGTTCTCGGTTTCTGTGTATATATATTTGCTTCTCACTTACATTTTCATCTCGCTATCATTTCTGGTGATTGGAAGAATGAGCCCGGCCGAGTGGAACAATCCGTATCCGTGTATTGAGGAACCGGAAAATCTCGAAAATCAATGGGATTTGAAAAATTCGTTCTGGTTTACTATTGGAAGTATTATGCAACAGGGTTCTGACGTTGCTCCACTGTAAATATACTTTTTACACTTATACTTATAAATTAATTATTAATAAACGTAATAGTAATAATAAAAAACACAAAAATAGATAAAGTATTTCTATAACAAAACTAAATTTTTTTCTAGTGGTCCAGGAACGAGAGTTTTAGCAGCCTCATGGTACTTTTTCTGTCTGATCATTGTTTCGAGTTACACTGCCAATCTAGCTGCCTTTTTGACAGTCGAGACTGTTGTACGTCCGATCAAAGACGTGGACGATCTTGTGAACCAAAACCAAATCAAGTACGGAGCCAAAAACGGTGGATCGACTTTCCAATTCTTCAAAGTCTGTTATACCAGTTTCATTAACATTTTAACATCTGTAGAATCTTGTAAAATCAAATTTGTTGAATTATAGAATTACAACGTCAATTGTAAAATTTGTGAGAATTCAATTTGATTTATTTTGTAGAACTCAAATGATTCGAGGTTCCAAAAGATGTACAGGTACATGATGGATAATGCAAAAGATGTGCTGACAGATTCCAACGATGAAGGAAAGAACAAAGTCCTGAACGAGGACTATGCTTTCTTGATGGAGAGTTCTTCTATTGAATACTTGCAGGAACGAGAGTGCAACCTCTCATCAGTGGGCAAAAATCTTGACTCTAAAGGATATGGAATTGCCATGAGAAAAAGTATATCTTACTTTTTTTTTTTAATTAATTGTCATATATCCAGCATATTAAAAAACTTATGAATAAAAATATATAAACTGATTTTTTTTTCAATGTTCAAATAGACTCAACTTATAGAAACGAGTTAAGTGCAGCAGTTTTAAAGTTACAAGAAAACGGTATTTTAACAAAACTGAAAACAAAGTGGTGGAAAGAAAAACGAGGAGGAGGAAGATGTAATGTAAGTTTTACAAAACTTCAATTTTACTATAAAAAATCTGTAAATTATTATTATTAAAATGTTGAACAATTATTTTTAGGATGAATCAGGGGGCGGTTCAGCGACAGAACTTACTCTAGCTAACGTGGGTGGTGTTTTTCTCGTTCTCGTGATAGGCGTTGCAGTTGCAGGTGTAGCGACAATAATTCAATTTTTCTTGAAAGTAATTTATTCCGCCTACAGAGATAAAGTGAGTTTTTAAATCAATTGAAAAATCGCTAAATTAATTATTATAATATAAATTCGTGGTAAAATTGTGTATGAATGTACAAATTTTGATTTTTTAATTCTTTTTTTAGGAACCTATAAAGGATGCACTGATAGAAGAAATGCGATTCGCGATGAAATGTAGTCTGACGAAACCTGTGAAAAAGAGAAAAGGCTCCTCGAACGAGAGTGGAAAATCCAAGTCCGGGTCGAAAAACAGTAAAGAGTCCGAGTCGACCCCACCGTATGGTGTTCCAACAGTCATTACGCCGGATGACGATAAGAAAAAATAGCCGACTCGTTAGCTAGAAAATTGTTTATCAACTAATTAAGATACGCGAGAGATAATAAAGAATTATTTTACCTAAGCTGGCTGCTTTTCAATCAGTTACTGGTCTTTCAAACTGAACACTGGCGGTTTTAAATTAACAGTCTGCGTGACAACTAGCAATAATTTATACAAATTTAAATTCAAATTTTCTGAGTTACTGGTTTTCAAGTCATGGAACATTTTTCTGATGGCCTTAACCAAATCTTTTTGATATTTCAGTTTTTGTACTTCTCCCAACTGTGCATAGAATTTTCTTAACCGATTTTCATCCGAATATCTGACGACACTGACTTGAGACATTTCTGAAATTATAAAAAGTTCAAATTAGAAAGAGAATAATTTATTCCAACTGTCGTTTTCAGTTATTTATAAATCGATAAAGAAACTTTGCTGTTTAACTATGTACATAATATATTTTTTTAAATACCTTTTAGATATGGAATAACAGAATTATTCCATATACCATTTAAAATCCAGCCTGTTTTCGGAGACGGATGAACCTCAGTCAAATCCCTTTTATGGTTTTTGAATTTGTATCTCATCTCCCAAACATGATTTTTTAATACAGTGTTAGTTTTGGTGAACTTAATTCCCAACTGGCTTTTCTCAATAAAACTCATGTCAGATCGAAAGGATGCTTCAAAAATCGTCATTGATTCATTTATCAGATTGATAAGTTGTTCTGGAATTAATTCTTTTTCTACTTCTTCCTACATTTCACAAAACAAGAACTTATTATATACTTATAATATTATTACTTTTACAAGACAAGATTTCATTCATCTTAAAAATTCACAAACAAACTAAATGAATAAATTAAAATAAATAAAGAATGATAAAAAATTTCAAATAATTGTATTACCATTTCTCTAAAAAATGAGCGAAATTCATCCCGTGCTCGTTTTTCATTTCTGTCATCCTGTTTGAAATCATTATCCGGTTCCCAAAACGAGTGACGCAATTTGATAACTTTACCCAGGGTGCGTGGGATTTCAATCTCTCTCAACGCTTGAGAAACTTCCACATTCCTCACAACTCGCGCCTCAACTATTTGGGGCAACTTTTTATTATGCACCGGACAATTTTCCGATTTGATTATCGTCCCTGACGATGGCAGTTCGGTTATTTTGCTGATAAGTGTACTAATCTCCTTATTCACACTGGCTTCCAATTTTGGCAAAGTTAACTTCCGTTTTTCCTAAAATACGAAAATTGAACAAATAACTAATAAAATTGAACCAACAAGATCAAAGTTAATTATAAAAAAAATGAAAAAAATGGATATAAACCTGGTCCTGACTTTGTCCAATCCGATTCTCTTTTTTGTTCACTAAACTCGCAACTTTGACACTATGTTTATTAGCCGCGATAAAATTCGTCTGTTTCTTAGCTGCTTTGCAACTTTTCGAACTCGTAGGTTTCTCAATCTTTTTCTCATTAGCCTCTTCTTCATTTTCCTTGGACCTCCTCGTTCTACTTTCTTTCTGTTTGACACTCGTTTTCGGTTTTGAAATTTCGCGAAGTTTCTGAGCTTGCTGAATCGCCTTGTCTATCTCGTTTGCAATACTCTCATCAGGCAACTGCAAATTTTGTACCTTAAAATTCAACATAAAAAACGTTCCATTTAAACTGAATTCATATACTTTGAAATAAACCAACGTATGAATGAAAAAATACAAATGTCCTTACAGTACAGGTGCAGTCATTTTCGTTTACTTTTCTACTAACTAAAGTTTCCAAAGCCCAGGGCCTCAGAGCATATTTGGCTTCGTCGCACTCAAATTGCAACATCTCTTTTACAATTTCAGCGATACGCAATTTTTGACTGACGAAGTTTCTTAGCTGGGTCAGATCCAGATCCTCGCAATTCTACGATTGAAGAAAAATTAGAAATTTCAATCGTAAGTTGATAATCACAAAGTTGATCAATTCAAAATAATAAATTCGTTGAGTTCAAAATGTTCAAAGAAAGTAAGTAAAAATGTCTTAATTTCTAAAGTAAGGAAAGGTGGAAGGCACATCATACAAAAGAACACGTACGTTTACATAGAATAGTTATATCCATGTATTAAGAATAAAGGTATGACATAAAGATATGGTATGTTAAAAAAATCTGACTTCGTCCTTGTGAGGATAGATGTCTGGTTCAGTGAAAAAGTCGATTTTCGATGGATAAACGTCGGAAACAGAAATCAGCCTAGTCTTCGTTTTAACATGTACACTATATCTCTTAAATAACAACCACTTTACTCTTCTTATTGTAAAAAAAGATGAAATGCTGAAACGGAATCATACAATTCGCTCTGAAAAAAAGCGTCGTGATAAAAAAAAAGAACAATCACATTGTTGGAAAAAGGAGGATTTTAATGTAGAAACAAAAATTTTGGTATCTCGGCGTCGAGTGCAGTTGTAGCATTCGTTCAAGCAGAATTGTCATATGTAGTTGCGATACATATATTTACATCGCTGATTAGACTTTATTTCGAATTGACTTTTCGATAATTTCCCTGGTTTTCTTTTTTCAATAAAAAAATGATGTCAGGTTTAAAAATATACAAATTCGTGTGGTAAAAAAAAGTGTTTAAATTGAATTCTAAAATTTAAAAAAATAGATTGGCATTGAGATAGGTAAAAAATTACTAACAGTTCATTTTGTTTTCAGCTCGATCTTGATTGTAAAAACAATCGTCAGTCGAAAGCTTTTTGTGACTTGCTTAGCGACACGCCGAAAAATGGGCGCTCCCAAAAGTGGTTTGAAAACAACAAAACTGATTAAGTAACTTTCACAAAGTACGATCTTCCCCCGTCCCCTCGCAAAGTCGCAACGCTGTTTATTTACAATTATCGAAATAGACGATCGAAACTTCTTCCTTTTTTTCTCTCTCTCATTTTGTTATTCTTCTCTCCGGTGTTTTTGTGTTTTTTGGCTTCGATTTTTGTCGCAGTTTCGGATCCCTGTGGCACTTCTGTCTATAACACGAGAACTAGAAACAAAATCCTTACGGTGCAAAACGATCACGAGACTAAGAGGTAACGCTTGATTTTGGTATCGGTTCTCCAGCAATTTAATTCGAGATTTTTTTCAGCGCCACCCCTTCCAACACTCCGATAAAATCGAGGCGACACAAAGATGTTTTTCATTTACAACTCGTCTTTCCTTGGAATGTCATCATCTTCATCTTCCTGAGTCTGAAAACAAAAATTGAAAACCAACATTAGTCACCGGTCATCTTTAAAAAAATCAATTTTCAATTTCACTCCTGGATTTTTTCTCCAAACTCACCTCTTCAGGACCATCTTGACTGGCACCATTGGACTCGACGAATTTGGTCAGTTCTTCAAGAGTTCTGGGACCCGAGAATTCAACAGGCTAAAAATAAAACAGACAAATTAGACCAAAAATAGAAAAAAGAAAGTTTCCAATTTTTCACAGCTTTCTTTTTTTTACCGTCTTGGTTCCCTTCTTGAAAAGATATATGGTCGGGAAACTGACGATCTTGACATCTTCAAGTTCGTTCGTAGTGGCATCCATCTTGGCAATGACAATGTCTTCAACGTCATTGAATTTCTCTCCAAGCTGGTCGTAGATCGGGGCAAGTTGTTTGCAGTGCGTGCACCATGGGGCGTAAAATTCAACGAGAACATTTTTGTTGTCGTCATAAGCAACTTCATGGAAGTTGACTCCGGTGAGCACCTTAACGGGGTGTTTGTCCCAGTCCTCTGGCAGGCTCTCAGTCAAAAGGTGCCTCTTGAGTTTGCCCTCGAGGAAGTCGTTGACGAACTCGTTGACATTTTCGGTGGTCAGTTCAGACGATGCTGGTTTGTACTTCTGCATCTCAGTGTCCATGGTGATGATTCTCATATCGGGCAGTTCGCTGGTGGTCATTCCGAAGAATTCCAGGATTCTGGCATGGTCAGCATCGTCGGTGTTGAGGGTGACGAAGAGAACTTTTCCGAGGTACTTCTTCGCTGGTTCCTTGAAGTTCTCGACATACTTGTCGAAGTGTCCAGCTTCTTTGCTCAAGAAGATGAGGAGGTGGCTCTTGATCTCACCGCCGAAGATTTTCTGCGCGGATTCCTGGTTGAAGTCGACGATCAGAGGGAGAGAGTTGACGGTGATAAAGGTGGAGAGTTTCTTGGCATCGAGCTCATCTTCGTAGGTGAGCTGTTCGTTTTCGGATTGTTTGAACAAAACGATTTTGCCGTCTTCGGTTTTGTATTCGGAGATGATCTCGTCGCTGCTGACCATACCAAAGACGATGTCGTCGATGGTGTTGGCAACTTCGTTCAGCACTTTGACACCTTCAGCTGTGGAATCCTGAAACAGATTTAAAATTAATAAATTTATTTTAAAGTCCACGATTTTCTTTTTAAATGTTCAACTACTTTTTCATCATTTGAAAATCCCGTCTTTCGTCTTCTTATGGGCTCTATCTATCTCCTTTCGCAATTCTTGAAAAGGCTCTAGTGTAAAATTTAAAATAGCTGAGCTGATTTGAACTCGGAATTGGTTAGGTTTTCTTTAGAGATTCAAGGAGCTGATTTTATAGGTCGCATTGAAATGAAGTCCTAAAAATGTTGAAGCTTCGAAGACTTAAATTGTGAAACTAAGCGATATGACACACTTTTCCCTGACGAATACCGCCCAATAAAAATGCTAATTTTTAAAAGTGGTTAGAAATGATTTTGAATTTTAAGATTAATGGTTTCATTAATTCTTGCCTCTTTTTCTAACAATTTTTTTTCGGGATAAAAAAGTTTGACTGACTGAGAATCGAACCCTCGTACTTTAAATGACAAATTACTACTCTATCCACCGTGCCACAATTTCCATAAAAGGTCAAAATTAGTCCATGAAAAGTATTCATCATTTTTTACACTTTTAAAGAAGTTTCAAAGATAATACTCAAATTTCAGATAGTGCTGTGTTACATTTTATGAAAATTTCTAACAAATTTTTAAATTTGAACTAAAATCTTCAAGAAATTAAATTTTTTTTAATTTCTGGTAATTCAGAGGATTTTTAATACCTTGAAGAAACCGATAACAGCAACTTGGTTCTGTTCCAGAAGTTCTTTGACTTCATCGACGGTGGAGAGTTCCTTCACAGCTGGGCCGGATTTTTTTACCACCCAGCTGACAATGCCCTCAGCCTGGCGACTTCCAGAGTACTCGATTGGTGATCCCTTGCGGAAGAACTTGAGTGTGGGGTAACCACGGATATTGTGATTCTTAGTCAGCTCGGTTTCCACGGTTGCGTCCACTTTGGCTAATTTGATTTCGGATTTCATGTCGGACAACATCTTGGCGGCCTTGGCAAACTCTGGAGCAAGCATTTTGCAGTGTCCACACCAGGGGGCATCTGAAAATAACAGAAAATTAATTTTCATTCACTTCATAACATAAATAAATTAACATTCTCTCAACCCGAAAATAATGTACGACAAATCGGATCCGGTTTCAATTACTTATCAATTTAATGGAACTGTAATTTGAGAAGATAATGAATGTTCATTAATTTATCAATACTTGAAAGAGCTCGAAGATTTAATAAGAGAAGGAGAACGTGAACATCTGTGATAAAATTGAACTTCGAAAATTATCACCAAATTGATATTGACAAAAAAATTGTTATATAAGGTGGTTCGAAATAAATCATTGATAAGCCGGTCTTCAAGTGCATAATTCTGGACTTTGTTGATTTTTTTTCCTAATTAATCCATCTTTTTGTTTTAAATCACAGAAAAATAATAGGAAGGAAAACGTCGAATCAAAAAGTCGTGAGAAACGTTACAAAATGTTTTGTTCTCTTATGCAATACGAAAAAAAACGATTATTAAATGAGCGGTTTATCAATACTGCAGTTAGAAAATCTATTTTTAATCCAAACTTATTTTTTCAATTAGGAGCTTCACTTTTCAATTACTATCTTTTCTGATGCATAATTCCTACAATTTTTTCATCAATTTTTTAATTATTACAATACAAAATTTGGACTTAACAATTTGAATCTTTTTTTTCAATACATTTCGTCAATCTGAGAAATTTTTTTTTCAAAAATTGAAAAAAATTAACTTGATATTTTAATTAAGATGAATGAAAACAAATAGAAAAACAATAGTTGATATATATTGAAGTTCCGTTAGTTGTGGTTTGAATTCAAAAATGCTACCATGTGACGAAAGCAAATGTCTCGAAGTGACGTCATCAATCAAAATCCTGTGGAGTTGCCAGCGTGAACAAAATCAGTCTGACGAATTAAAAAAAAACTGAACATCATTCAAAGAACCAAAAACTGTAACTGGTTTTTTTGTTTTGTTGATCACAATCAGACTCATTCATCTACCAAAAAATGGTGACGTGGACTCAAGTCCCGTTGGCGGTGAAGCCGGCATATGTCTTTGGTGGACAATTTTTGAAACCAACTCTCAAAACGGTGACCCAAGCTGATCTGAATTTTCGACGAGGTTTCAGCGTTCGGTTGAAAAACAAGCCGAACGGTTTGTTGTCGTCAGAACCAACTTGGGAGTGGAGCAAAAAATCAGGTTCATACTTACAGAACTCAAGCAGGACAAATTCATTGTCGCTGATGACGCTGTCGTAGTTGTCCTGCGTCACGACAAGAACGCCATCCTCAACTTTGACCTCGGCGAGGCAGGCGCCGATGAGCACGACCGCGCTGATGAGCGTTGCAATTGGCTTCATGTCGACTGGCGTTTGACGTGCAAATGGCGACGGAACGGCACTCTCTGCCGAGCAGGACAAGATTCAGAGATCTCAAGCGGCTCGTAAGAGAGAGAAGCCTGCGTCGACGGTGCTGCCCCTAGACACACCAAGGGGGAGAAAAAAGAAGGACGCACTGAGAGATGAAAACAACTTGACATTTTCTCTCCTTTGTTTTGTTTCCCATCATTTCAATTTTCCATCGAAAAGTACTCTGAAAATCATCTATTTTGTATGAAACATAAATTTAAATGATTTAGGATTTTGGGGTGAATGAAATCGGGCTGGGAAATGAGATTGTTTACAAAATTTGACCTTTGTTTTGGCCCCTGTTTGGGTTGTCAACAAAAGTTAGAAAAGGAGAGTGATATTGCTAATGACAATATTTTGTATAGGCCTGTCCTTGTTTGGTGTCTCGTTTCGTCTTTGTTCGGAGTTTCCATTTCCATTGGAAATTAAAAAAACCGACAAATCAGAACGGGCTGCATAACGGTATGGAAAATCAACGAGGGATAGGAGGGGGGAATAACAAACGCGTGGCGTCGCGAGAGTATGATGACGCGAGAGAAATGATGATGCGACCACTGAACTAAGATCTGGCGGAAGCTGATTGGTCGACCCCCGTCGCCTACGTGGATTTTAGAATTGAAATTATTATTTCCACTAATGTGCTTTTCTATCTATTACGAAATTTTTCGTATCTTTTGAAAGGGCCGGATGAGTTGGGTATTTTTTTGTGGGTGCGCAGGTTAGGTTCAACCTTTTTTTCTTATAGAAACCTGTGTCACGGTGTTTTTTAAAATGTTTTGAACGGGACGAGAGGTCAAGAAAGGTTATGGGGCAATGGCACTAATGGACTAATGTAATGGCATCCGAAACGGGACCATAGCCATATCCTTTGTTTGATGTTTTTGTTGTAATCAATTAGTTTTTTTCCTATTTCGAAATGTTTCAAATTCTATCTGTAGAAAATCTGAAAAGTTTGGAATTTGTTTTTCATTTGTTGTAAAATTGTATGTAATTGTATTTTCGAACTTGATAATTTTTGTAAACATTTTTGGGCAGTAAAAACTGATTTGAATTTTTGGATCATTTTTTTTTAATTTGTTGTAATTAAATTTCAATTTAAATAATGTCAAAGATTGTAATTTTGATCATATATACAATTTCGCAATAGAGAAAATTTAGAAATATCGAATTTCATTACGTTTCAGTTGACTTTTACTTTTGTCCTAATTTTATCAAAAAGAAAAACAGATTTTGTCAACAAAAAAAAAAAAAAGTTACAATAACAAGTTAAGTGCTATTATAATTAAGAAATTTGTTATCAAAATAGTGATTAGAGAATTTGTTTGATTATAATCCACGTCGAAAATTGTCTTGGAATTTTTCTTGACAGGTATAGTTTGTGTGGGTGCCACTAGGTGGCGTCTTTTGTTTCATTCTCGCAAGTGTCATTTCCAACAGATGGAAGTATATAAGCAAACTGAAGTGGTCACTCATTGTACTTGCTTCGGCAGTACATATACTAAAATTGGAACGATACAGAGAAGATTAGCATGGCCCCTGCGCAAGGATGACACGCAAAATCGTGAAGCGTTCCACATTTTTTGCATTTTCGAACAATTAAAAACTGAACATTATAAATCATAATTTATAATACAATGAATAATAACAATAAATACAGAAAATTTAGAATCAAGTACAAATTTAATTTTCAATCTGTTTCAACTTGATTTTTTGTACAAAAATGAAATTTTATTTTCGAACAAACATTCTGAAATAGAAAAGATGAAAAACAAATCTCAGTGGTCCGATGTTCCCTTCACGAAGGCTCTTATTTATTTTTAAATGTCCCAACTGTCAGTGCAATTTGGTAATTGGCACCGAGCAATACGCTATATTATAATCACCGCATCTCAGTCACAATTTCATACAACCGCGTATCAGAGCTGCTGCAGCTCGGTCAGTTTTATCATTCGGATGGAAATACTAAAATTGAACGAAATTATGTAATTGTGCATCTTAAAAACTACAAATTAATCTCATCGAATTTTCGTTAGAGCTCCAACGTTTATCTGAGGTTTGGTGATTGAATTTAAGAACTGAATTTTCATTGCATAACTTGAATGAGATTGTATGATTTTGTTTCATCATTTTTTTTTACTTTTTGTGTCGAAGAAATATGGAGGTATGTAAATTGTTTCAAAATGTATGTCTTTTTTATTTCTAGATGGAAATGTATAAAATCAAGTCAGAAGTTTTGTTAGAAAGGGGAGCAAGTTACGAAAACAAAGAAGAAGGTAAGCAAAATTGGTATTAAAAAATTCAAGATTTAAAAAAATCAATTTCTAAAATTAATGTTCCAATTTCAATATGAAATAGTTTAAAATAAATAACATTTGTTACTTTCAGCTACAATTTCAAAATTTAATTTTCTCCTACCCTCGGACGATCGTGAAATAGAAGTTGATGAAGATGGTGACTTGATTTTAGGTCGGAAGAAGAAAAAAGTTTATTGATAGGTAAGTATTTTTGGTGCACATGTTTTGTCTTGAATTTGTCAAACTTTTAGATTTGAATGATCATTTTGGAAATATCCATTTTTTAGAACACAGTAACATGACAGAGTTGCCATTAGTTGGACTGCAAATTTGGCGAGGAGCATTTTTGTTATCTGATTTTATAATTTCGGAGCGAAAAATGTTTCAATCGAAGACGATTCTTGAATTAGGATCTGGAGTCGGTCTCAGTAGCATTGTCGCAGGCATTTATGCTGCAGAAGTTGTATGCACCGGTAAAATTCATCCTATAAAAATTTACAATTTAAAAATAAAAATTTCAAATCGCATACAACGTTAAACGAATCGTAAGAAAATACAAAAATCTATTGTTAACATTTACAATTTTGCATTTTTCAGACATAAATTTAAGCGGTATCTTGAAACTGATAGAGAAAAATTTCAGCCTGAACAAAGAAATTGTCAAGTCTAAGTATTTTGTCAAAGAGCTGGATTTTCTAAACTTAAACTGGCCTGAGGATTTACAAAATAAAATTAAAAATTCGCAAATTGTCATGGCAGCTGATGGTATAAAAACACAAACTTTTAATTTTATCAAACTGATCAAAATTAGGTTGAACTAATACATTTGATTAATTTCAGTGATATACGACGACAAAATAACAGAGGCTTTTGTGAAAACTTTGGACAAGGTGTTGAGTTCGGGCGTGAAAAAAACCGCGTACGTGACGTTGGAAAAGCGATACGTCTTTACTGTACAGGACTTAGATTCGGTTGCTCCGATGTACGAGGAATTTCTGCGTTACGTTCAAAGGCTCGGCACCAATTGGAAGATTACGTACATTCCGATAAACTTTGACCAGTATTTCGAATACGAAAGGACGAAGGAGCTCATTATGATGGCGATCGAAAAATGCTGACACTGTGATAAAAACCGTGACCTGGTAAAAACTGAAATGAAAATTATTTTCTCACTTGTATGTTGTTGATTGAAAAAAAACTCTTGCTGCTCGAGTTTATACGAACTTTATTAGTTTTTTTTTTGTTGTGCATCTTATGATTACCGTATTGTAAATATCAGATTAGACTACCGGTGAAAGTCGACCCAGTGGTTTCACAATAAAATTAAAAACCAACAGCACTCATTAATTACTTGGAGTAATATATGTGTATAATCAATAATAAAAAATAAAAAATGGTTAAAATTAATAATTACCGCGTCGAGAATTAAATCTGATTGATTTCGGAGTGGGAAGCCTCGGTCGACCGTTTCGCGTACATAAATAGCTCGTTATGTGCACTTATAATAACGATATACATTCTATATTTAGACAAGCCAAGATCAACGAGCGTCGCCTAAATTTAAAGCGAGGGGAAAAAACTGTACAGAAAAAAATATAAAAAAAAAGATTCGCCCAAACAACTAATCAACAAAATCGCATCAAAAACGATGATCAGAGACAAAAAGAAATAGTAAAGAGGAAGACACGAATAGTGAAACAAAGAACCGTGATAAAAATTCGCAAGGCACTTTTTGTATCCTCTGATGTAGAAAGTAAAAGGGAACTTTTTATCCTAAACGTTGCTCGGGTTGTTATATATATATATTGATTCGATTGAACGCATGACACGAGTTCATAAAATCGTGCAAAATCGGTCTACGCAAATTACAACGTTGATTATTTATATACAACGGCGATTTCGTACGTGACAATGATAGGGCTGAGCTACGGTTACTAACAAATTCAATTTGACCATTACGCTACCGTAACTGAAATTTATAACAAATACTGTACAAAAAATTAATAAAAAAATGCCGGGGGGAACTTAGTGAATCCCGCTCGCTTATCGGATCACTTTCGTTTCGCTGGTGGCGTTGTACGACGCTTTTTGGTTACTGCCGTTGACCACGGGGATGACATCCAGCACGAGCTTGCGTCGATGAAACTCGCTGGAATTCTCGCCTGCTTTGCGACGTAGCGGCGCCGGTGAGTCAACGCTTCTGCGCCTGTTCGATTGCTCGGATTGGCGAAGTACTTGGTCCTTCGTCACTCCGTTTTGAATCTTGTTTAATGACAATCTCGAGACGCTCGATTTTGTGTTTGGATTCTTCGTAACTTCACCCAATTCTTTCTTAATGTTCGGATGAACGCCTAAAAAAATAAAGTTCAGATGTTAATTTCATAATTATTCAGAATCTTCATTACCTTAATTTTCAAATCAAGGTATCTCAAATTTAAAAAATGAATAAACTTTTGAAATGGTACCATTAACCCAATGTCGAACTTGGGATTCGTGTGAGTTCTGTAAAACTCTGCGCAATCCTCCGTCCTCGCCCTCCTCGCGCATAATTTCCTGGAGCTTCTGCACAATCTGGTAGAGAACCACCGGACTGATGAGGCCGAAATCAAACAAACTGCAGAGATGGAGAACGAAGTTACGGTAGAGATTCTTTTTTAAAAGTTCCTTGCCCTTAGCTTCGAGGAACATCGTGCACGCTAGTGGAATCTGGCAGTCGCCCACGTAGCCATGTTTCATGATGTGGAGGTTCCACATCTTCATCAACTCCTTCTCGCCTTCGTTCACGTCGGTGAAATCATCAATCATCATCATAGTTTTTGTTCGTAACCATTTGGGATCGTTTTCTCCTTCTGAGTCCACGTCCATCTCTTTTGGATAGATCGGCAAACATGTCACAGTGTGGTGATACAATCTGGAGACAACATTTTATCATAAATCCAATTCGTAAAGGTACAAAAAAAGTTATCAAAAGTTATTTCAAAGTGTTCAGTTTCTCTATTTTTAGATAAATCAGTTATTATATTTTGCAAAGTTACAAATAACAGAAAATGATTATTGTTTAGAACTGGATGTGAATCTGAAAGTTCGAAAAAATTACCTGTTGTGTCCAGTGATGTATGGACGTTGACTTTCGTAGTCATTTTCATCGAGTTCCAGAAATTCTGATAAACTTGGCTTCACCCGTTTTGGTCGACAGACTAAAATGTTTGTGACGGTTGTACGTCGGGTTGGGCCAGTTCTAGAATAGGATACACTCGAAGGTTGAGCAATGAGCTCGTGAGGGCTCCCGGCGTACGATCCATCGTAGCACTCGTTGATGGCTACGTCGACCCTTGCGCCTTGTGAAATTGGCTGAAAGAAATTCCATTTTTATCAGTTTCAAAATCTTCCTTCTAGCATTTCTTTAATTTTCTAACTCCTTGAAACTAAGTGTGAAATATTGAATTTGTATAACATTTGATCTTTCAAATTTCAATAATGTTTCAAAGAAAAGAACGTACCACGTAAGTAAATGTGAATCTGGAATGGCAAAGTTTCAGGTGTTTAAGTAATGAGTACAATCGGCCGCAGTCAAGTGAACACCAAGGGCAGTGCAGATCCTCGCAAGCTTCTGTCTGTTGTCTACTGTTATTGTTATACAAAAACTGGTAAACGATTTGTTGCGAAGTTGAATTTTCTTCCTTATCAGCCACCGATTTTTTGGTGTTGGTCATGCCGTTCGACAACGGAGTATTATTATTGTTGTTCGAACTATTGCTGTAGTTTGAACACTTATCGTTTTCAACTGAAAAGTTCCAAAAACCAATTAAAAAAAATCCTCCAAAAACTTCAGCAAGGAATTCGAACTTACCATTTCTCGGTTGGTTCTCCTTATTGTCACCATTGGTACAAACGACTTTGTTCTCGCCATTAGTCTCGTTGTCATTCATCCAAGTCAATCTGAATTTCAACGTTGGACTTTTGTTGAAAACTTCAAAAGCACTGCAGTCGGTCACCTCGGTGATAGTTTCCCAAAAGCTCTGTTTCTTCGGGCTTGATCTCACACTCGTCTGTACCTCCTGCAGACTCAGCTCGTAATTTCCATCGGTCAACAAGCAACGGTTATGTTTGTCGTAGATGATCAGTTCTGACCCGTACAATTTGGTCTCTTCGACTTTAATCGGAATTGAGCCGTTCATTGTTTTGCGACGCTTTTGAGCGGGTTCTAAAATTACATCTATAATTATTTCAATGCTAATTTATACATATTAATTTTTAATGAAAAACGTATACTGTTGATTACTACCGTCCGTATCACAGTTATGCATTAGATAATTGTTAGTATTGGGCATACAATAAACCCTGAGTAGAAGCATGTATGTTTCTGAAACATGACCATTGCTGATAGAAAACGATTCGTTTGGGATGTTTATCGATGAGTTTTTTAGCAGCGGATGATTCTCAGTTGGATTGATGGGAACTTCGCTTGTACCCACTGGTACCTAAAATAACGAAGACATTATTATAAAAATACTTTCCTTAATAATTTATAAGAGCAGTTTGAGTAATTGTGACAGATGGTGTAAGTATTAAAATTATGTTACAATTTATAAGAATAACGCAATTACAAATTGCAGATCAACCAAAAAGAAAATGGATTACAATTATAAGGTTTTATTGATGTTTTACAAACCTGCATGATAGGCGTAGTGACATCTTTCCTTTTTTTATGACAGATAGTCAAAAGTATAGTATCAACTTTGACAGGATTTTCCTGCGGTTCTTCGACTGCAAAATACAAATCAAAGATAGAAAATTGCCCATCACAATTTGGTAACTGATAATCTCATACAGGCTAGACTATCTTTTTTGCCCTCACGTACGTCTTTTGTCATAAAAGCCTAAAAACGAGATGTTTATGTATCCCCGACCAGATCCGAGAAATCCTTTCTGAACATTCTGTTCCTGTACTTTCTTCTCATAGATGCTGTCCACTTTGAAATTCTTCCTTGACTTATGTGATCGTGACATACGTTGCCTCATGTATGACAAATTTCTGTACAAAAATATCGGCTGCAAAAAAAAATCTCAATCAATAAAAAAGCCACCAAAATATTCCACCTGAAAATCTACAAAACCTCAGTTCAGCCGAAATAAAATTTTGCCAAATAAAAAACCAAGTACGTACCTTGAAAAAAATACAATTCAAGTTTCACTTTTTCAAAAAAATAATAACAACGGGGAAGTAAGAGAACGGGGAAATTTTGAGTTTCGAAATATGATGTGTCTTCTTGGAAATTCCAATCTTGTGAATTTCAATTTTCATAAAAAAAAAAAATCAATTTTGAATAACATTTTGAACTCAACGATAAAATTGTGAATGAAAAATTTTTTTTACACTCACCGAGATCTGGTTTCTTGTACGTAAGAATCGGTAAATCTGCGTTGGTTCTGAAACAATGAAAAAGAAAGTGATGAAATTTAAAATTAAACGCGAACTTGTTTTCATAACAATTTTAATCATTTTTCGAATGGTTTTCATTGCAGTAAACATTTATTAGCACCGCGTTATTTGGATTCCCCTTTATCCTGAGTTGATTCTCAGAAGTAACGCAGTTACGCTCATACATGTGTGCTTTTCCCACGCTCTGAGCATAAAAAACATTTAACGAACTCTTCGAATTTAGACTAGCAGGAAAAAAATCCAATCTTTTTCTTGTAAACATATTCAAAATAAACACATTCAAAAATATATAATATCACAAACAAATTAAAAAAAAAAAAAAAAAAAAAAAAAACCCTCAAACCTTTGTGTGTACAAGTAAAAGCCGCACGAATTTCCGCGTACAAAAATTGATATTAAAAAAACCATCTCGGCCGGATCGAATGTCGTGTTTATTTTGTTTAATAAAAGGTTGTCGGTTGAATTTGCATGTTTCGTTTTTCGCCAACATATTCAATATGAATTTCGCACGCAATACAAATTGCATCGAAATAGAAATAGATTTTGCTATTTTGAACATGAAATGTGTCATTGCCGCATTCCTTTCATCGAGAGTTATTCACGCGATTCAACCTCCATTGTTTATAATATCGAGCATTTTTTCCAATCTCCGCAGCAAATTCAAAGTTTATTTTTTCACTCTTCTATTTCTGATACAAATATGACGTTGAAATTGATTTTTTTTTTATGACGATCGTTGCGACGGTGAATTTGTTTGTATGAACATTCAAATGCGAATAGTAATAGTAATTGGTAAATGTTTATTTGGCATGTGTGTTTGTAAGGGTCAAGATATTCTTTAGAGCAGTCTGCGACTTTTGCATTACAATGGTAGTCGGGCGTTTCTTGCGGTAGGGGGTTAATTCTAGTCTCGATTTATTTCGATCTTATTAATTTAATACCCTTGTTCATTTACAATTCTCAAATTCTCATAATTTTTTTACGTCCAAAATGCTTGCCAACAACAACAAAACTATAAATAAGTCTGGAGTATGAGGAACTACAAAATTTATAGTAACAAGAAGTACTGTAGAAATAGAGTTGAAAGCCCTTGTGACAAAATATCACCCCCTCGTCCTTCAAATGAACAATCTTACATAGTCATTCTTTTATTTTTTGAAAACAATTAATATTAAGAATTAAATTTTAACAATTTTAATATGTTATCAATATTTATTCTATAAAGTTAACTATTTTGTTCAGTTACATATCATTAAACTGAATATCCAAATGAACAAATTTTTTAATATCAAAATACAAAAAATATATCAATATGAAAATGAAAAACGCATTGCAATTTTTTTGTGTCAATTAAACTTTCTGTTTTTCATTTTCGTGTTGATAAAAATTTGGCAAGTTTGATCTTCTTATCAATACGAAAATGAAAAACAGAAAGTTTGATTAACATAAAAAACCTTGTAATGTCGAATTAAACATTTTTTAATACCAGAAAATAAGATCAATACGAAAATGAAAAATAAAATAATTAACTTACATTGATTAATTATCGAATTAAAATATCAATATAAAAATGGAATATCGAAGGTTTGAATGTTTTACGCGTTCGCGTAAACGCGTCGCGAAATGAAAAACACTATGCGCCTTTAAATGTATTGAAATTAATTTTAACTTTTTTCGACTTCTGATAGGTTCAAATGATCTCGTTTGACTGGGCTAAAAGAAAGAAGATAATTTAACGATAAAAACAGATGAAGATAGCACATTTCAAAAGCACATGTTATTAAATTAAAAAAAAAACAAACAAACAAAAAGTTAAATTTTAGCAAGTACATTTCGTTGTTTAATTTTAAATATATATGAGAATTGTAACTTAATTAATCAAGTGGTTAATTTCACTTAAATCACTTTAAACCAATAAAATATATCTCTTTTCAAGTTAATTATAAGAAATATAAAAAAGTAAAAAATCAAACGCTTATAAACTAAAAAAAATGTTCTATGAAATTGAAATTAAATAACCAAATGATACAACACAAAATATAAAGACGGTGTAAAATTAAATTGTTAGTTTATTTGAAATAAAGTACAAAAACAGCGATTAAGAATGTGCTTAAAACTGTTGTAAAAATAACAATTAGCGAAGATTAGACTAAAATAAATAACCTGTTCCATCAAACATTATAGTTATGAACAAAAAAAAGAAATAAGATCACCGATAAAAAAAGCAAGACCAGACGAAAAGTACAGTCAAAACTGTACAAGATTTCTGAAGGATATTTTACAACTCGGTTTCCAATTCAACAACCAAACTTCACGCGGAGGCAAAGAATTTGTCGACGGCGGCAAATCAAACTAGATCTATATGGTTTTGGGATGGAAAAAGGTGGAGGGACGAAGAAAAAAAATAATGTAGCGAAAAAGTTCGGATGGCGAGTGTATGCGACGCATCAATGCCCCGTTCCCAGGGCATCGGCAAAAAGGAAAACAAAGCCACGACTTAATAGAATATAACATCAAGGCGGTCTTTATCATGGTAATTTAGATAGTGCACCAGTCCAACGACCCCCCGAGTCCTCGCTGACCCTTAGGTGTGTACGTGTGTGTGTTGATCCATGTGTAGTGCGTGGTTGCGGATTTGAGGACGCGGGCGCAGTGCATCGAGGGGGCATCCTTCTTCTTCGGCGTATTATTGTCGCCACGCAGGTTGACCCCTGTTTACCTGCGAAAAAAAATTTTTCTCATAGCTGGTAGGTATGGACCGAGCGAGAGGGGCGCACTTACGCCTCGGCTTGGCGGGACAAGGATGCGCACAAAACTTGCTGGGGGTCTGCTAATGCTGCTGTTTATGCTACGCAATATACACCGGCTCCTGAGAAAAACTCCCTCGTGCTGTCGTCCGCGCGCCTCCTTCTATCTTGCTTGTTCTCCTTTCTTCCTTATTCTATCTCTCGGACGCCATGTGCCACCCGTGATATTTACGTGGGAAACAAGAAAGCAGATGCTTTATTAAGATACATATTTTAGTTGTGCACTAGATCGTTCATAATCCTCGCGAGCGACCTCGCGTGTCTTTTCGCTCGTCATCTCCTCTATCGCTGATATATCGTGACGAAAGATATTAATCGAACGTTGAAACTCGCAAAATTTATATCAAACGTTGTTTGTCCCCAACGGGTTTGTTTCCTCTCACGAAGTTCAACTGGTGCTCTCCTCCTAATCGATCCTCGTCTGGACCAACATTTCATTTTTTTTTTTCTTTCTTCCCGCCTCGTCCATCTGACGTATTCATTTTTGACAAAGCGCCATCTGCGATCGTTCATGAGAACCTCTGATGCCTAGAGGGAAAAACCGACTTTCGGATTTTTCGCAACCGCACTCCATCGTCCCATTCAGGTGAGAACATACACGAAATAATAGCATTTTTGTATTCGAAACTTTTTTGTTTTTTATTTATTCTTGAATTGAACTCTGATTTAAGACCTCAACTTGGTTGCTATATACCAATACTTACCGGGTGGTTTGCATAATAAACAGGTTCGGACGGAAATTCAATAGTGACATCATAGAATATTAGCACACGGACAAAAGTTTATTATTACTTTTTTTTATCATTCTTTCTACTTTGTGTTGCTATTGTTGCCTTTTTTTTAAAACGGGACATTAACTCGATGGGTGCATTGCAACAAATACCGGACTATTTTTCCCCACTTATTTGTGTTCCCAAATTTTCAATCAGATTTTAAGATCGGACGAGAAAGTTCTTTTGTTAACAAAAGTTGGTTTTACAAAAATTGATCAAATTGAGATAGAACAATTTTTTTTTTTTGAGATTGTGAAATTTCAACGGAGGCCAGTTTAAATAGTAAGAGGACTATAGTAGGGGGACTCTAGCCAGGGGACTGCAGAGGGGTGTGAAAACGACAGCAGGGGGACTAAAACAAAAGTGTCGAAAACGCCAAATGTCCGAAACTTTGCGAGGTTGCGAATTTTTAATTTTGCGTTCATTTTAATTATAACTTGGGCTTTGCGTTTTTGCTTTAAAAATCACGAGGAAAAAGTCTGGTGCAAAACCAATATAATGGCGAAGAGCATAACAGGCCGGGGGGATAGCGATTTCCTTCTTACGAACCCCCTTCCCTCCGATTCACATTCCCCCTTGACTTGGTTTCAAGTAAAACAAGAATTCGAGAACGAGAAATTTTATTTTCATCTTCATTTAAATATTACGCAATATCTCGCCAGTCATTGATCATTTTCGTCCTGACATATTGTTTTAGTTATCCTTTATCGAACAATTTATCGTCTCTAATTTTTATAGATCTATCGAATTAAAATTTTATTCATTTAGACAATATAAATCTTTGTGAGATGAAATTAAACTAAATTGCTATTGTGCATCTGGTGAATTTAATCGCGACGTTTCGATTTTTATTAAAAATCGTTTAGTCTTAATAGAAAATTAGAAAAATTATGTATTGATAAATATAATAATGATAATAAATATAAAATAATATAATACGTAAATCAAAATTAAAAATATAAATAATACTAACAATGACGGTATATTAATATAATACTAAATGAAATAATCTATTCTGTATTATTAATATAAAAATTTTCTAAAAATGATCAAATCATGTCAGGTGTCCATTTGTAATAAACATCATCTTGGACATTGCAATCGGAAGAAAGAAAACGAAAGGTCGAGGCGCAAAATCGCGAATGTTCAAGGAGATAAAAATAGGAACAAAGTTTAGACGGAGGCTGTTATAATAATCGCGATGATCGTAGAGACAATGATCTGTTGGACAATAAATCGGTTTGTTCGGGGGTTAATGCATTCAGCAAAGTGTCACGAGCCGCGCATAAAGAACACTGAAGGAAGGAAGTAGGCTAGACAATTTTATCTCTTTTTAGTCGTGTTATCTTTTTCCCTTTTCTCCTTGTCATTTTTTTCATTCAAAGCCCTATAGTAGAACGCTGTTCAGATTTCAGCCTCCCACGACAATGCGCGAGAGGACGTGCGCGTCTGTGTACGCGCAACAAATACACGCGGCCGGCCGACCGCCGCCGCCGCCGAGTTCGCACAAAAAGCTCCAAAAGTGCATTGTGCCCGCGTGAGTCCGTGAGACGCACAGACGCCCGTCCAAATAATATATCCTCATTCCTATTTCATCACTACGTTTCTCTGCCTCAAATGTTTATGTCTTCTTCTCCTCTCGCAATTTTTTTTTTCATCTTCATTTTTACATCTCAAGTACTCAGTACCACGCAACCCTCTTCATTTTCAGCGGACGAAAGAATGTTGGATCTGAAGATGGAGCAAAATTATTTTGAACAAATTATAATGAATCCATTACAATATAATTGATTGAGAGGGAAAAAAAAGGAAGGAACGAGAAAACTCTCGATTTCGCGCGCAATTTTTCAATGACGCGCGAGAGGCCGGTTGTCCTTTCCCAATAACGACGAAAGCAATGCGCTGAAAAGTAGGAAAGTTTGCAAAGGAACAGGTTTCTGTGGCATCGCTTCCTTCGTACTACCCTCTCTCTTGTTCTGCCTAAACCCTGCCTATCTATCCGTGTATTTCTTCTTCTTCTTCGCTCTGTCTCCCTTCTTGTTTTACACCAGTGCGCGTTCGTCGTTCACTTTTTCTCTCGCACCTTCCTTCGCAACGACGACCGAGGGACGACGCGGTTGCACGCTCGACCAGACCAAGCGGTCTACAGTTGGACTTCAGGGCCGTGCCAAAACGAGCCAAAACCCCGCCATTTTACGTTCCTGCCGAATTGCAACTGCAAATATCGATTATTAAACTCGATTCCGATTGCAATCCGAACGAAAGTCGATCCAAAATCATCAGCTTCCAAATCCCCATCGTCCTCTTCAACCTAAAAAAGAAATTCGACAATTTTAAAAACTCTCCGCGACAAAAATATTTTTCGCAAATATTTTCGTTTGCGCAAAATTTATCGTTGTGATAATAACAAATTAGCGAGAACTGAATATTTTCAACTGCAATGCGTCTGGGTGAATTCAACTGTTTAATCAAAAATTGATAAGAGATTGAGACGAGGTTTTACGTGATAGCCTTGCAAAAAGTATCGTGACCTTGCAAGAGAATTGACAAAAAAATTGAGTCGTTATCGTTAAAAAGAGACGGGGGAGGGAGCAAGAGAGAGAAAGAGAGAGAGAGAAAGAAAAAAAAAGAAATGCGAACTCGAGTGTTTTGCAATAGTTGAAATTTAGAGCTGGTGCGGTAACCTGTAAATGCACGGCGTATACACAACACGCACGGTGCATCTTTGCGTCTATGAATAGGCGCTGTCTGGTTCGCAGAATGCCGCCGCCGCCACTGTCGACATTGTATCTGCTTAGACGACTGACGCGATCATCCTTATTTCTTCAGTCTCATGCACATTCGTTTTCCTTTTCGCCGGCCTCGTGATCCATTTTCTCTCTTTTCCTTCCAAATTTTCAGTCCTTTGAGTCTGCGCAACCCTTTATCTTCTTCTCTGAAATCTTTTTTTTTCCTTTTCGTTTCTTTTTTTTTTTTTTTTTTTTTTTTATCATCGTCT
>JAAMPD010000996.1:31786-44207 GCA_025266255.1 Trissolcus basalis
AAAAAAAAAAAAAAAAAAAAAAAACGAACAAACAATTCCAACATTAAAAAAAATGTTTTCTATAGAGAAAAACCAGTCGAAAAATATCAGTCAAAACAGATTAATTTGTTGTAATTTTACATTGACAAGGACGCCAACAATCAAATACATTAACAAAGAAAGAAAAACAAAGAACGAGATAAAAAAATTTATGAAAAAATATTACAATGGATAGTTGAAAAAAGCAGAAAAAAAGTAACAAAAATCCTGCGCGCCTTAATTGTGGTTGAATGACAGGTGTTAGGGAAACAAAAAAAAAGCGTCGCTGTGAAAAGTGAGGGGGCGTAGCGGGCGGATTTTCGCGGGGTCGTTGACATGTGGGAAATCATAAAGGAGAAAAATCGCGCGAGACGATTGTTTCGGCGGCAAAATGCAGCAACGGTCGGAGGAGACAATAGACGAGTTCGGGGCGGCACTTACTCTCGAAGGCCTGCAGGAACAGCTCGTGATCCGCCTGGATCTGGTCGGTCCGCGGCGCCTTCGAGCCCTCCGACTCCTTGTCCCGCTTTTTCGGCGGCATTTTGTTTCCTTCGTTGTGACTTGCAATGCGCAGTCCGTCGAAACCAAGCGCAAACGAACGACAACAAAATATACTCGCTCTCAACAACCACCCCGCGTGAAAAAAACTAATCCGCTCTCCGCGCGACTCAGGCGTGAAGGCGACCGTCGCGCCATCTTCAACCCTAGACTGTTTGCGCGCCAAAATTCAAAATTGAGGTTATGAAACTCATTGTTGTTCGATCGAAAAAAAAGTAAACAATACTGTCATTGAAACTTGACTTTATTTGTTTATCTTTCTGAACAAATTTTAGTTTTTGTTTGGTTGTTTGTTTTGTTTGACGGTCATGGTGTTTAAATTTAAATTGTTGTTTGGGTTGGTTGTATTTTGAAAATTTTAATTTTTTCATTGTAGGTAAAAATAAATATTTGTTGAATGTTGGAAGGTGACGCGGCGTTGTTGGCTGGCAAAATGCAACAGCACTGTCTCGTCTTTTTTTCCACTGCGCTTTGATTGGTCGACGCGAGTGCATGGCAGTGCGTAATCATGGAGTTTGTTGGTGAGTAAATGACAAGTACTTTTTTTAAAGGCCCCGTTTTTCCCTCAACAAATTGAGTGTTCGGCTGTGTGAAATCATCCGATTGCTTGAAAAGAGATGACATTTTCGTGACGAGAAACACGCGTCATTGTTTCTCGTTCGTTTTGTCAAAAAAGTTTGGACGACGAGATTGCTCGGTGTCAATTTTAATTGACAACATCAACAATGGACCGATCGAGCGGTTGGTTACAAAATTACACTCCTGTCAAAACCGAATTGACGTTGACTTTTGAATGAAACAATCGTTGAAGATCAACCAGCCGTTGCTGTCGAAAGAAACCTAACCTTAAATTTCGAACGATTTGTTATTGTTTTTGTTTTCACTGAAACGTCTGAAAATTTCCGTTTGATGAGAAAATTTGTACGACGATTGTTGAATGTGTGAGTGGCTGTTGGTTTTTTGAAGTAGGTGGGTCAGTTTTTTATTGAATGGGTTATCGTTTTTTAAAATATTTGTTCTTTTTTTGTTCACAGAAACTATGACCGACAGTAATGACAGTTGTTGTGACTGCAACGAGGTCACTCCACCCAAGGAACACATAGACTTCAAAGTTATTTATAATAAACAAAAGATCGATGTGAATTTTGCGCTAGATGGCACGGTGGCTGACTTAAAAGCTTATCTGCAAAACATTATTGCAGTTCCCCAGGGAATGCAAAAAGTTATGATCAAAGGATTAGCCAAAGATGATCAGACATTAAGGAGTCTCGGTGTTACAAAAGGTACATTTTTTAAAAAAGTTTGTATTTTCTAACAAAAAAGAATTGATAGAAATAAAACTAATTTAGTTTCTTTTTGTTTTTGGTTCTGCCAAAAGATTTGGCAGACTTTTCTTGTATGAATTAGTGTGTATTTGTTGTAGAAAGAAGCGAATTTTGAGATATATATGCTTTGTTTGCAGGTGCCAAAGTTATGATAGTTGGATCCAAACTCGACGACGTTTTAGCGGTGTCAATTCCAACAAAGCAGCTCGCCGATGAAGCCTCGACGACCGTTAACAAAGAGCCGCTCTCGCAACAAAAAATGCACCGCAAAATTTTAGATAAAGGCATGCCGGATGATGTCATGCCAGGGATTTTAGAAAGCAAAGTGAGTTTCATGAAGGGTTGCCAGGTTGTCAAAATATTATCATGGTGGAATTTAGGAAAAACAAATATTCAAACAAAAATCATGCAGACATTTGCGATTGATATTTTATAAATAATCAAATTTATTTCATTTCAATTAAGTTTATTTTAATTGTAAATTTTATAACATTGTTACGGTTGCAAAAAATTTCATCATATTTCTGTTTTATTATTTCAAGTGTCAAATTCGTATGTACATCATTTAGATAAGATCTAAAAGGAATAGATATTTCCATCGATCCCTATGTAATTTGAGACGACGGTTTCTGTATTAACTGGGTGTTCATTTTTTTAGGATCCCTTACCGGAATTCCCCTTGGCAGGAATGCTCAACCAATTCGGGGGCAAAGTTAGATTAACGTTTAAATTGGAACAGGATCAGCTGTGGATCGGCACTAAAGATCGAACGGAAAAAATTCCCATGAACTCTATTAAGGGAGTTCACAGTGAGCCCATACATGATCATCCGGAGTATCATATAATGGTAATTGCAGAGAACAGAAGACATTTCTAAATTTAAAATGAGCAAAAATCAACATATTGAGATTTATAAACATGTAAAAATAATAGATTAACAATTTGAATTTATGATTTTCAGGCTATTCAATTAGGTCCAACTGAGTCATCGCGGTATTGGGTTTACTGGGTCCCCGCACAATATACGTCCGCAATTAAAGAAGCGATTCTGGGTAAGTGGTGTTATTTTTGATCGGAACACCAGGTGCCAGATATTATTACAAGTTCAACGCAAAAATGGGCACGCTAATGCCTGTGACTAGTAAAACATTAAAAAAAAGATAAAAAATGGATGCATTGAACTAAAATCAGAAATTTGAATTCGAGTGGCCCGAATGAAAATTTAATTATTATCCGATCGATATTGTTCAACTTTTATTTATTCACCTCGATTTCTTTTCAAGGTTGAAATTCGAAGATTTTGTATTCGGACGTTCACGTGAAAATGATAATAAGGCAACGTTGAAAAGAGTGTCTAGTTTGGAAGGTACAATTCAAAGCAAGAACTTGAAATGGAAAGCGTAAATTTTATACCAGGGTCGAAGGCTCGATTTTTTTTTCCAAAAGAAGAACAACAAGACTAAAAATAAGAAAAACAACAACTCAGTGGAATTTCGTTCGATTCTAATTCTCATCTACTGTTTAGAATAACTTGTAAACTTTGTGATCAGAATAAAGATCGTTTGCAATTGTCGCACCGCATTTACAATGGGCTTGTACTGTGAAGCTACTGCCAAACAAAAAAGAACGAAGCTAACAATGTTCATTTACCAGTCTCAAAGCATCTTTTTTGGTTGACATGGCGGTTCACCAAATTTCGTCATTCTTGTATCATGATTTGTACTCGAGTTTATAATATAATTCAAATGAAATTGTAATAATTGATATTGATTTATCGGAGAGAAAAAGAATTACAAAGACTTGTTGTACCTTAAGAAACTGAAGTACCAGATTCTTCGTGTCATTTTTTGAAATCATATTTTTTCCTTTGCAAAACTTAAAGCAACGAACAAGCCGACTTTTGTTATCCAAATGTTACAGGGCTTGAAAAAGAGAACTTTAATTGTAATTGAAAAAGAAACTATATTATCAAATTCAAATCTCAGTCTATCTAACTGTGCAATTAAAATTCTCTTTGTTTCTGCACAAATTTTGAACGACAAAAAGTTAATTCAAAACCGAAGTAAAAACTTTGTTGAAAAAGTCGCAGACATGATTAACTGTGTTCACCTACGTTGCTCTGTATAAAGTTCTGTTATGCGTTCTTTCGTAAAATAAACGTAGTTTATAAATTCAAACCCCAGTCTGTTTCTGAGACCCGAAGTCAAATTTTTTTCATCTCGGTCAGATTTTGCATTCCCGTTTCCGACATCTGACATCGGGGACGAAATTGCACTTAGTCTTTAATTTCCAAGTGTTCGTCAAGTTGGTCGACCACCTGTTGCCTTTTCAACCGGTAAGTAATAATTTACGCTTCACAAGTACGCGTGCCAAGGTCGTTAAAAAACTAAAAAAGAAATTGAAATTACGAAAAAAAAAAAAAATTTTGACACGCACTGTCTTCTGACACCTATCAATTTCCGAGATGATCCTTCCTTTAACCCGTCATCCCTTTATTACAGTCCACAACATCTGTTGATATTCAAACCCAGAAGGAAACACAAAAACGGAGCAAGTCTGAGCTCGTTCGAGATGAATGATTTATCTGACTTGTTATAAAATCATCCCGACTTCCTATCCAAAAAAAAACCAAATTTTTTTCGATAACCATTTAAAATTTATTTTTAATCATTCCAACTTTTGAGTGTTGAGTGAATAAAAGTTGCAAATTTGTTCGAGCAAAGGTATGTTTTTGTTTTTGAAGTTGTAACTTTTTTACAATGACTAAATTGATAGTGAACATTTTTTTTGATTTTAGGATCAGATTGAAGATGAGGAGGAAAAAAAATGAAGCCACGACAGGAACTTGTCGTGTGACAAAAAGCGACATATGGGTCCGCAGGAAGCGCTTTATTGAGTTTTTAAAAGAGCCGGCGTTGAAGGGGAGCAGATGCACTCGGCCTGTGCTGAGAAGAGTGGTACAGCCAGTCTCTCTCCAGACTCTCGACCAATCGGAAGGTGAAAGTGTGACAGGCTTGATCAATAGTCCGGCCTCTCGCGAGAAGGCAAAAGTCAAACTTGTCCAAGGCCAAGTCCACGAGTCAGGTGTGACATGACAGCGATAACGCGATAACGAACGTCGCGCGCGAATCAACCGAGTCGGTGAGGTCCCGTTCAATGAGCGGGATCATTCAGTTGGTGCTGTCATTCAGTGCACACTTGTTCTCACAATCTCATGTGAGCGGATGGGAGGATATTACAAGATGAACGAGGCAATCTGAGGAGGGGACGACGACCGAGGTAACGAGGATTAGAAAGACGCAGTTTCTGATAAAGGAATGCGACTTGCGAACCGTGCTCCGATAAACAAAACGCGCGTTCAACAATTTTCTTCGTGTTTTAATTATGGTTTCCTCTTTTCACTGAATTGTAAATTTTTGCAAATTACCAGTTTTTATATCTGATTATTTCCTCTCAAGATTGAGTTTTTGCAAAATTGTTATTACTTATATTTTTTTATATTTAAATTATTATAAAGTCAAATTTCAAATGAAGTATAAAAATAAAAGTTGTTCTTCAAGTTTCTGTTGGTTTTGAGTTTAATCAATGTTTTGTGGTTTGTTTGATTTGTGTAATTTTTGTACAAATCTTGTAATTATCGTTATTTTGTAATTTGTTAACTTTTTATGAATGAACGAACAACTTTTCAATTTCATTTCTTTACTTGAATGAACTCATTTTTGCGGAACGCTTTTTCTTCGTTTACGTAATTTATTATTTTTTGTCTTTTTTGCAATTCTTATCTGATGATACGGGCAATTTTCATACCAAACAGCCACGTTTCTTTATACCGTAAAGAATGTTCGAAGAATGACGTAAGAAGTCGCGACATAATGATTCATTCGTCATTGTTCAAACAAGTGTTTTTTTCCCACTTAAGTGAATTTTCCCTTGAGTTTACAAGATGTTGTTGACATTCTCCAAACCATTTTCTTCTTACGGTAACAGATTTTCAATCCGCCTTTCAAACTTGAACATTTTAAATTCGAACTTGTACCAATTCAATTTGTCCTATTAATATCAATTTTTTATCTTTATCAATTGATAACGTAACCTTATCATCTAAAAACCAACCACATTTTTAACTTTTTCTATCCTTTCTAAACCACAAAATTTTCGACCTACATTTTATCAAAATATTAAAAAAACAAATTTTCTTATCTCATCGAATGTTTCTGCAAAACAATTTTTCATGTTTCATCAACTTGCAGGATGTTTGAAGGACGACTGGTCAACATATTTCATCCTTCATCGATTCACGATCGTAAGCCAAGAATGACCGAGGAAAATTATTCATCTCAACGATCTTTCAATAAAAGTAGGGAACCCTCCTAGTTATGGTTCAAAAAACTCAAGATGAAGTTTCCCAAGAGGTGACCAAGAGGCTCCTGGCCAAGGACTTTCTGGAGCTCAACCGCGCCCTGTTGGCTCAGGGGGTGACCTTGAAAGTGCTAAGGTCCATGTGTTCTCAAAAGTCGTCCTCCCCCGAGTCCTCCAGGTTGGTTCTTTTTTTCGTCCTGCCATTCACCCTGATGTCGGTGTTCCTTCTGGACCCCTCGAGCCTGCTGGAGTCCAGGTGCATCCTGGCGAACAACTACCTCCTCTGGGAGTTCACCCGACCGGTCTCAGATTGCTCCTACTGTCGAAACACAACCGAGCCTCTGGTTCTTAGAAATGCCAGTCGAGAATCTTTCAAACCCCACGCCTACTCCTCCAGGCCGATGATCGTCAAAGGAGCAGCTGTCGACTGGCCAGCCTCTCAGGTCTTCAGCTTGGATTTCTTCAGGCAACTATACGACGAGATCCCTGGCGCCTACGAGTCTGTGGCTGAGGACTGCCAGTTCCTGCACTTTCACAGCGACTTTGAGAACTTGGAACAAGTGCTCAAGATGGACCGTAAGAGAGCGGCGAATGCGGGGTCGAGGCCCTGGTACGTGGGCTGGAAGAACTGTCACCCGCAGGTGCTCGAACGAATGAGGGCTTTTTATAGAATACCACACTTCCTACCGGATGATGCGGAAGTGCCGCCGACGAACTATGTCTTTTTGGGATATGAGCAGGGGGCACACATGCATGTGAGTTGAAAAAGAAGATCATTGATTTTGTCTTTCTTTTTAAGTTTAAATTAAAAAGGCTGGTATATCTTCAAGTCAGGTGTTAAAGTCTTATTGGAATGAGGATCTGAAAAATGACATTTTAGTTGTGAAATGAACAATAAGATAATAACCAACGATATTCTGAATTTCGTATTTGATGAAAATTGAAAATCAAATTTTCATTTTAAAATTTTATTTTAATTTTATAAATAAAAAACTAATTCATGGCTTTTTTGTCTAGTTGGATTACATCCCAAGATTGATGTGGCAGGCCCAGCTTCGGGGCAGTAAAACGTGGACCGTTGCGCCAACTCCTGAATGCAATAACGTTTGCAACCCGTTTACATTTTTCGTCAACGAGGGTGATATCATACTTCTGGACACGAGAGTTTGGTACCACAGCACGCGGGTCGAAAATGGATCCTTCAGCATGACCGTGACTTCGGAGTATGGTTGAAAATATAAAAAAAAACATAAACATTGTAAAAAGTTGTACAGCATAGGAAACCATGAACAGTATTCAGAGAGAAATAATATACTAATTGTAACCTTAATCGAATATTTATTAACCACAAGTAACACAAAGTTAACGTAGTGTCATTTATTTCTGTGTTGATAGTACATTAATATTGAAATTCAACATTTCATTCCGTCGTCACTGTGAATACTTGTTGAAAAGTAAAAAATGTAAACGCAGTGCAAAGAAACCTATCCAAAGAAAAGTTGTAATGTCCCTTGTGTGTTTTCATTTTTTTTTTTTACAATTCGTATTTTAATTCCATTTCATGTATTTATAATAATTTCAGTTTTATCAAATTGTACATAACGTTATCGGCTAAGATTTGTCGTTTTGAATGTTTCTAAAATGCCTATTTATGTCGACACTTAAATCCTAGGAGTCAAATACAATGATTTATAATTACGTGAGAATTGTATATGAACAAGTCTCCGTCGCTCGTTGAAAGTGCAAACAAATAGTCGCGCGGTTATACAAAAGTGAAAACGCAAATGCCCCCCGAGACTTGTTCATACCGTCTATTTTGTTATAATCACAACTTGTACCTCGATAAGAAGCCGCAGCTCAAAATTCGTAACGTTTTTTCCGGTGCGCTGATTTTTTTTTTCTAAATAATATGAATTGTATCGTGAGTTACGAAAATACTGTACCGTGCGAATTCGTTAACAATTCACAACTGGAGAAAAAAGTATAAACGACTGAACAAATAAAAACGATGGTCGAAGGCAAAAAAAATCAACCCACGAGATGCGTTCTTCCGCCACTTTCTCATCTTACTAAATATACAACAATATGAATTTAAATACATATAAATATATTTATATAGATTTTTTTTTCTCATCTTTAAATAACAGTCAACGGTGAATAATTGCAATGTTATTCGAACAATCACGTGTGTCAACCGCGCGTGTGGTTCTGGTCTGCGACTCGGAGAGGAACTATGGACAGGAGAGTCGGTAGTAAAAATTCTGCGTGATCAATGTAGCAATTCGTTTGACGTTATTTCATGTAGACTGTGTGAGGAATGTGGAGAATTCATGACAATCCATACTCATTGCACTCTACTACTGGTTCTTCTTCTCGGTTGCCTGTTGGAAACTAGGCGGACTCTCCTGAAAATCAAAAAACACAACATTTTATTTTATTTTTCATATTTTCATACAATATTGCATTTCATTCGGTAACAGTTGGGTGATTGTGACACTCGAATAAATTTTCCAACATTTATAAAAACTGAAACTGTTTCATAAAGATGAAATTTAAATTATAACGTATGACATATTACCCTGCGAGTCACAATTACCCTAACTGATACCATTGTTCAAATCGTACTTTTTTATGAATATAATATATAAATTTTATAAATACAATTGATAAATCTTATAATTAAAAATATATGAATATAATTATAAACTTTTTCAAACCAGAATTTCAATTTTGTTTGTAGATCATACTCGATTTTTTTCTTCCTGAGAAAAACCGTGTAACGATAACAGAGACATTGAACCAATTAAAATTATCATGTTTCAACAAAATTAGATGTAAATGATTGTGGGATGTTTTTTTTTTCTTTCCGATGACATTTAATATTGGCGCATGTGACACAACATTTCATTATAACTTCTTAGCCATGTGTCAATAATCTAACTATGAGTTCCATTACAACTGTCATTACTTTTTTTTACACTTCAATTTCAAATTGCAAAAGACTCGAGAGAGAAAATAAAATGAAGACTGATCTACAAGCAGTTTTTATATCTTTTTAGCTCGTTTAGTTCGACTGGTTTTTGATCAATTTTTTTCAATTTTTGAATTTTCATTGTTTTTAGGAAAGTAGCGATTGAAAATTGGATGAATTACATAATATGCAGGTGGTGGGACGTATGCACATTGGGGCCTGTTCGGATCGTAGTATGCGCTCTGTGCAGCTTCAGCAGCCTTGGCATCTAAAAAAATGTATAAAATCAGTTAAGCAAGACAACAATTGGAAATGAATAATTGGAAGCGAAACAACTGAAACTAAATTGAAATTATGCAAAATATTCGCTACAAATGAAATCAAAGTAACAAATTAAAATTGCAATCAGAAACAAAATTAATCAATACTATTAATTAAAACTATTAATTTATCCAATCAATTGGAAGAAAAGCAATTAAAAATTATGATTGAATTAAAAATGATTATTTCAAAGAAACGATTTGGAAAATTTGTTCACGGGGCATGAGGTATTTTTAATCAAAAATATCACTTCCCAACTAATTTCACTTTTCTGTTTTTAATTCTAGTCCTTGTCTCAAGATTCCACATATTTTCCATACACTTTTATAATTAAAAACCCGTCATTCATCTTTAGAAAGTTTATTTATTTATTTATTTTTTTTAAATTAATTTATCTTTTATTTTTTCTAATTTCTTTTCGTTCTCTTTGACGTGACCACAAATCCGGCAACGAAAAGATGATCAAATTTAAGTTGCCTTCAATAAAAAGTTTAAACCGCAAAGTTGTTGTAAAAACAATATTTAGTTTGAAAATTGAAATCAAAAATGTTTTCTGATAGTGAATTTGAAAGCTGGTATTGTTTACTGTGAGAAGTTTGATGAAAGAAAGTTGTACGCACTGGGATACCATTTGGCCCTGCTATTTTTCCTCGGCATATTGTACGTCTCGCGAGTGTCAGTCATATGTGCACCGAAAGTTTGCGCCAGCGTTTAGCTCGCGCTTTTCACTCGGTTCACAATTTACAGCCACTGAGAATAATCGGTCATGTTCTTATTTTTTGTGCTTCTACGTCTCGTCTCGTATTCAAAGACACTCAATTTTTCACGGACGAACTTTCGGTCGGACGGTCCGCGCGTGACTATTATGTCGTGGACTTGAATATTGTGTTGTTGAGAGAACCACGCGGGGCCTAGTGAAAGTCCCAATGTATTATCGCAAGCGATTGCGTCATCGACCTTGCACAATATTCAAAACCCCAAAGCCAATTAGCGAACTCAAAAAATTCACAAAATAATAAAAGGAAAAAATTCTTTTCACAGTTGAATTAAATTTGTAAATTAAATTAAAGTCAGTTGAGAATTGAATTGGAAGAATGAGAAGAAATAAAGTCGGAACGAAATTGTACAATTGACGGGTAGAAAAATGAAAACGAGTGTTTCTCTCAGGAAAAATACTTGTATTTTGGTTTTGCATATAATTGTGAGTAATATGAAGTAAAATACATCTCTTTCTTTTGCGAATGCATAAACTTGTAAATATTCGGATAATAAAAACGAGCTACAGCGTTAATGAAGTCCACTTCTTACAGACTAAGAACCTTTATATTGTTTTTTTTTTTTTTTTCACAAGTCGACGAATAGCAAATGTTTCAAACAAGCAAAGTTAACACTTTTGAAGTATTTTCGTGGGTTTGTTATTTTTGGTACACCTTTTTTGTGTGGCCTATCAATCAACCTTTTTTGCCTCACGTTTCTTAATACATTGCAAAAACATAAGACTAACAAAATAAGTTCAAAGGGCACAACCTTACATTTTTCACAACTGTTTCATTAGAAAAGCAAAATTTGAATCAACTGTTATTTCTAATTAGAAAAATACTCAGATCAAATGCACCTTACAATGTACAAAATTTAAGAAATGGGAGGCTGATTGAACTTTCTTTTTGTATTTCACTTTTTTGTTTGAAATTAATATGGATTGGGATAGAAATTATTCTGTGGCGGATACTGTGGTGGATTTTGTGGCGGATACTGTGGCTGATTTTGTGGCGGATACTGTGGCTGATTTTGTGGCGGATACTGTGGTTGATTTTGTGGCGGATATTGTGGTGGATACTGTGGGGGGTAATTTTGCTGAGGCTGGCCGTAGGGGGGATACGCACCTGCTTGCGACATGGGTTGACCGTTGTAGTGAGGATTGGCCCAGCCTGGGGCTCCGTTTTGTTGTGGTGCAGATTGTGGAGGTCCGCCCCAAGCTCCCTGTTGTGCTGGAGCGCCACCAGCGCCGTATCCCGGATAAGCTGCATTGATCCCCGGATAAGGTGGCGGCGAGTCCGTCATATAAACCGTGTTTGCTAAAATAAAAAAAATTATCAACAATTAAAACTCAATCAACTCAACTCAAATTGTTCAAATGTTCCCAACTGTTATACTTCGTAAACTAAAAAACATCAAAGTGAAAACTTACAAGAAGATAAATGTAAACTGCAACACAAAGTTGGAATTTAAATTTAAAACAATCTTACAAATTTGAAACAGTTTAAAACAGGAAAAAAAAGAAAAGGAAATTGAAAATATGACCGAGGTAAAAATAGATTTGTCTGCTTATTTCATTGTCATTATTTTATCATGACATTATCATCTTAATGCGCAGGAACAATTTGCAATGACGCTCGTTCAGAACTCACACTCTTTTACATTCTATTAAACCAAGATTGAAGGATTTATTGTATTGCAAATTAGTAATAATGTTAATTTAATACCTTTCAAAAACGTAATTTCATTTTATACCAATTTCATTTATATTTTATAAGTATTTGATTTTAGAATGTTATAGGATAGTTTTTTATTTTGGAATTTACCTGGAGGACGGTCCGGGAAAACATCGGTAGGTGGTACCCAACCATAGTAACCTGTAGCAGCCGCTTCATAAGCAGGTGGTGGAGCAGCATACCAATTTGATGTTGGTGGTGTGTAAGGTGGAGGCGCATCAAATTGTGGATTATTTTGTGAAGCTGAAAAAAAACATCCATTAATCATTTTTAACATCTAAAAAATATTCCAACAAAACTTTATTTTACATTTCTGAAAAAGTATATTGTAGATAACAAAAAATAATAAATAAAAAAAAAAAAAATAAATAGTATAG
>JAAMPD010000997.1:0-31793 GCA_025266255.1 Trissolcus basalis
TTAAACTGATTTCTAGTGCTTTGTGTTGTAGTTTTAAGTAAACAATTTAACGACGTGATTCACATGATCTTCCGTTTCTTTCATAGAAATTATTGTAAATTCAGTGTTAGAATAACCCACACGGACAAAAATATATGTCAAAATATATGCAAAAATTATATTCTAAATATATTTTTTACATAATTTATATAAAAATTTATATTTAATTTATATAAGATCTTGCCGCTTTATATTTTAAATATAAACAGTTTATATCGAAATATATAAGTTTATATTTTATTTATATAATATATATATTAAATATAACTCAAAATATATCTTTGTCCGTGTGGGAAAATACAAATCTTAATCTTTACATAATAGCCAATTGGTTACAACGAAAAAAGCAACAAAAGTACCTGTTTTTGTTTAAATACTCGAAATAGTTTCTCATTTTAATTCAACCATCCATCCAAATAAATTTTATGATTTATTATTTTCCACTACTTAAATAATTATTTTGATAGATAGAGTTATGACAATTAATTAGCAAATATGCATTTGAGGAATGTTTAATGAGAAATATTATAAGCCGAGAACAATTCGAGATTTATATAAAGTTGTACATATTAATGTCTGTTAGATATGTACATTACTAACAATGAAGTAGAAATGTTATGTAGGCAACAGAACACAATTTAAACTATATTTGCATTTGCATTCGGTCATTAAACTCCTACACGATTCCGCATTACTGTCTTACAACCTTATCAAAGTTAAGCGAGAGTATAAGTTTGACCGACAGAGGACAGTAAACAGACCAATACATGCAGTGCATACAAAATTGTTCAAAATATGTTCCCAAAAATGAATTTAGCGAATTTGAAATCTTATTGTGAAATGATATTAAATTTTCTTAAAATGCGAATGATCAGGTTTCATTTGTCTATTTCATAAAACTAAGTTAAAATAAAAATATATGTTTTTGCGAGATCAAGTTTTTATTATGATGAAATACGACGATGTTTTGCAAAGGTTGTTCAACAATTCAATGCGTTTTCCTTCGGCATAAATCTTAGAACAATTTTGCTACTGTGTTGTGTTTATGTTAGGAGTTATAGAGTAGGGATGTAAGATGTAACCTCATCGACTTACGTCAATTACACATTTTTGCAGTCACTTGTGAGATTCCTACAGTTTAATAACAATAACGCAAATGAGGTAATGTGTTAACAGTTTGATCAAATTTTCAGTCGTTATTCACCTTTAATTTCGTAAAATATACATATACAATCTCGAGTGATGCTTCAACAAATATTTCAGTGTTTTCAAACATTATACATGTTTGCTGCATTGTTAATTTCGTACTTTTTCCTAAATGAGTCCTGAAGTTTTAATTTAATTATTTTCTAGTAGATTTTGTAACTTTATGCTTAGTTTCAATAGCAGACAAGTTTTTCAACGAAAACTTTTTTTTTAAGTTTTTTTATTTTCAAAGTGATGTAATATACATTTTGATACTAAGTCTATAATTTTTTTGATTATATAAACTTTATTTTACTCGCAACAGTTATCATTCGACAGTTAAACGTCGGAGTGACAAAATATCAGTGCACGCTATTTTCATAAACTATATGCGCATCGTTGAATATTAATTGTACCTACAATGACATAAGATGATACTTATGTGATTATAGTAATTATGATACATCATTAAAAACTGCAAAATGTGAGTACTCCAAATTACACAATTTCAACTGTTGCCATCACAATTATTACTACACAAAATTTATTTACTTTTATTGGGATTACTCCATATGAATTTTCGCGGGTTTATTTTTTCACAAAAAAAGTTTCATTTCAGTCCACAATGAACATTTGTTTTCATGTTTGCATTATAAATGAATCCTGCTCGTTTTATAGATTTGAGTTTTTTTCAGTTTGCTATGAAAATTTAGCCAGATTTATACTTTTTATTATTTTTTGTTTGCATGTACGCTTATTTATTTTGTATACTTCTGATATTAAAATTAAAATATGAGGTATGATTGAACTCTATTGTAAATTTCATAAAAGTATAATTTTTCTTTTTAATCAAACTTTGTGAAAACAATTTTACAAACTGGTATATTAATCGGAGCTTGTAATCGGATTAATCGGAGGATTTTTGAACAGTAAATATTTAATGTTGAATTTCAACTTTCAACGATTATTGCTACAAAATGATTTCAACTTTCGTAGACCTTCTTTGCTTACAAACATAACTTGTCAGACATGATTTTATGATGTTAAACAAGGAATCGTTGTTTGCGTAATAATTTGATTGATTTTGATTTAATCTGATAAAAAAATATTGCTCTGACTCAATGCTATCTATTTTAAGAACATAGCGTGAATTCACTATTACACGAAACGGAAAAATGAGTGACAATACACGCAATGTTTTTACTGTCACACGAATTCTATATCCACTATACCTTTATTTTTAAAATATATTATTTTTAAATTAAATTAATAAACGTCGACGTGAAAGTATATAATCTTATAAAAAAGTTACACATGTCGGATGATTTAAGGCCGCAACATTTATGTCAAAATAAAATATTGTTAAAGTGACCCATCATACACGATGTAATTTTTACTCCTCTTTTATGACTTTTAAAACAAGCAAAATTTTAGAAAGATGATTTGTGATATGAAGTTTTTTTCTCACGGTATGAAATTTTCTAAATTTATTCTTTATGGAAAACATTGTTAAAATACTTTACAGTTTGTATAAAATGTATAAATGACATCTTCAGTGATACTGTTAGTTATACATTTGCAAAATACGGAAGATAACAATTATTTTCAAATAAATTGAAAATGTTTTTTTATAAAGTTAAATCAAACCGTGAACTGCCGTCTATGGGTAATTGAAAAAAAAAAACTAAATTGTACGAATGAAATAGATAGACAGATAAAAAAAATTCAATGAATTTCCATAATCATTTTAATTAAAATGTTTAAGCAATTACAGATTGAATCACACACCTTGATGAACAAGATAATGACACACTATGCACATGCAATTATTTATAGTTACCAGTGGATATTTGAACAAAGAATATTTACTTCTGAAAAATGTCACATAATTGTAAAGAAAAACAAAACTCTTATATTGTTCAATGATAAAGAAAAATGTTTCCGTTTTCATTCGAGACCATAATTCGCAACATGTTGCAGTAGAGGATGGTAACAAAAACAGATATTGCATTAGACATTGTTTTATGTCATACTAATTAAAAGATAATTATTTTACCCTTTAAGTACGATCATTGCAATATTGCAAAAATTTTTTTAATTGAAATTGTAACATTTACTGAACGATTTCTTAGAAAAAAAAAAAAGTTCACATTTTTTATCAAGATAACTTACCTTGTTAGTAGAAATGGAAATATTAAAATCAGTATTTTCATTTGAAGAAATTCAATTTTATCGTAAAGTCATAACATTTTTTATTTTCTTTCTTTTTTTTTTGATGCATAAAATTTTATTTTTCATCTTTTTTAATTAAACTAGTTAAATCCTATATTTAACCAATTTTTTAAATTGAAATGTTGAATTCACAATGAAATCATGAGCTTTTGGTATTTGTGAGTACTACATTATATAGCCAGCCTTAAAGGGTTGAATTTATTCGTAGCAATCAGAAAGTTATAGTTCCTGCAGACAGGCAAAAACTTTGCGCTCGTGTGTATCGCGATTACACTATAGAGTATAATTAGATTAGTTGGCTGATTCATGACTAAAATGTCCGATATTTGCATAAGTGCTAAAATGATACTTTTATCTATAACTAAAATGTACAATTAGTGTATTTTTCATTGAAAATCAAATACATTACAATGCACAAACAAAAAGTAAAATTGCTGTTCAATTTGTACCATTTATTCATTATTCAACTCATGCATATATCATCTCTGGTTTTTGTTCAAATACAAATTAAATCCATGAAAAAGATGTGTTCTCAAATAGAAAAGTTTTCTTGAAACTTGATCAGATGTGCTTCATTTTAGGTAGTCAAATAAGTTTAAAAACATTTCGAAAGTATTTGCTTTCACAATGAAGAAAGGCATCCTTCGACAGTTCTTCGTTGCCATCATTTGTAAGTACAATTTGATTCTAATCAATTTATATAAACAATGAAAATCAATTTTATGATTAAACAAATTTTAAATAAAGTCGGTAAAAAATGAACGCATTGCAAAATTATCCAGGTGATTTGTTAATAATTGACTGCGGCTTTCACGAAGGATGGAGCACCCCGATGATTCCAAAATTTGAAAACATCGATCCAATAGCTATGACGCCCCAACAGGGAACGTGGGCGATCAATCTTCTCTACGTTGGTACAGCTTTGGGTTCATTAGCAACGGTGTTTCTCATGAATCGAATCGGCCGTAAATTGACACTGTTAATAACAGCGATACCCAAAATTGCAAGCTGGATTATTTTTGCGCTAGCGGAACATTACACTACTATTTACATAGGCCGGATTTTGGCCGGAATCAGTAACGGGATAACGTATGCAGTTTTGCCAATGTATCTCGGCGAAATTACAACCAAAGAAATTAGAGGCTTGGTCACCACACTCATCTCTTTTCTCGTCAACTGTGGAGTTTTGATTATATATGCCATTGGACTCTATATGGACAGGTATAGTTTGACATACCATTTTATATTAAATATCAATACTTGAAGAAAACACTTTACTTTTTGCAAAGTAAAAAATCAAAGATATTTATTTGCATCTTTTTATCCATTTAATTAATAGTAACTGTAGTTTTTCTATCAAGACAAGTAAAACACTATATTTGATGTATATAATTTTATTCAGATTTTGATTTAGATTATACTGTTTGGATTGGGATTAAGATTGTGATATTTTACCTTTGTCAAAAATCGTAAAACGTTTTTGATAAAATCAGTGTCATGCATTTACAAGAAGACCCCCTCAGGAGGAGTAAATAACATTTCAATGTAAAATTATATTGGCTAAATATTCCTTGAAATATAAGTCTTGAAAAGATGAATTTTATGTGACTTAAAAGTGTTTGAATAACAGAAACAACAACGGCAGTGGTAACAGAAGTCGCAGTGACAACGGCCATGGCATTGACTCTGAAATTGACACAGATATCAACAATGGCAATGACAACGATACCGACTTAAAATTTGATACAGAAAGTGGCCGTTTTATTTCGACTTTGACTTAATCGAATACTTCACACCGAAATGATGCTATTTTAGAAAGTTCATTCATATTCCAGGCAAACTAGTCCGATTAATCTTCTTTAAATTGGTTTTTACTCTTCTTAAAGGTTTCTTTCGGAAAATGTATAACATTCATGACAGCCATAGTAAGGATGAGAGAGTCGACTATGAGATTTTTGAACAAATGGAAATTTTGATTTGTCACAATCTTAAATTAAAGATTTTTAAAATCTTAAATCTAATTTTTTCAATAATGTTACGTAACGAATTTTCATTTTGGATTATTCTTATTACTGTGTTTATTATTTTATTTTTTTAAACTCTCCATAGGAGTCCATAAAATGAGACTATGTTTATGAAGTATCCGAAAACAATGTAACTGAGAATCAAAAATACAATCAAAAATAAGCAACGCAATGAAAATGAAAAATATATCAAATTAACTGATAATAGATTAATCATCTTGAATAACAAAACACTTTTTTGTTTACTTGTAATCTATAATTATACAACTGATTATATTTTTGTTACCTTGTACTTGGCAATTATCATTTTATTTATTTGTGTATGTGTGTGTGTGTGTGTGTGTATGTGATTTTTTAAGTCACAGTTATGATTTTATTCATTTGTTTTATAGAATGTTTGTATTTCAAAAATGTTTTGTTGAAAAAAATTTGTTTTCTGACAAAGTTATAATTTAAATTATGTTTAAAATGTATAAAATTATTTCTAACATCTGAAATTGCTTTTATCAGGTTACCAATGTCGATGATTGGTCTGGTCGTTCCAATTGTGTTTTGCTTGGGCTTTGTGTGGTGTCCGGAGAGTGCATTTTTTCTGATTCGAAAAAATCGTTTGCACGATGCCGAAAGAACGCTGAAATGGACTTTACATCAGGAAGAAGTCGGTAAAGATCTTGATGAGATTAAACGTGTCGTATCCATTGAAGACGAGTACAGCAGAGTCAAACTCCTTGACATTTGTAAAAATGCTGTGCTAAAGAGAGAGAATCGAAGGTGCCCATTATTTCTCTACTTAGAATCATTAATCTCCGCTCTTAGCTTATGACTTCACTTGTACGTATCATTGTTCGTTGTTGAAATTCCTGCAATCATCAAACAATTGCGGGGAAGATAAAAATCAATATAATATCCGCTCGTTACATTTCCTCAAATGATACAAACATTTATTCGCAATATATAAATTTAATGTATCATTCCATCACAATATTCAAATCAAAAACCATTTAAATCATTCTCAATTTTCATAATATAAGTGAATTTGAAATTTCATAAAGAATATGCATATTCTGTTTTCTGAAAGTGCAATATGGATATTTGAAATTTGTTAAAACATTTTTGTTTCTCTGTTAGATATTCAGTTTCGTTCGAATAATAATAATTAACTGTTTAAATTTACAGGGCTTGGGGCATAGCATTTATTATGATGACTGCCATGACATGGTCAGGAGCTACTCCCATTCTGGCTTATCAGTCATACATCTACCAGTCGGGTGGGTTTGAGCTCACACCAAATATTAGCATCATTATTACTGGCACCGCCAACATTATATCCGGCATCGCTTGTATGCTAACCATCAAGTGTTTGGGCAAACGAAAGATACTCTTAATCGCAGGGGGAGTTATGACTATTTCTTTGCTCGTTCTATCAATGTTTTTCTCCGCGTTGGAAAACGGAGCAAATATCACGAGCTTTCGTTGGGTTCCCTCACTTTTCGTCATGCTATTTACCGCCGCCTATGGATTCGGAATTAATCCTTTGACATTCGCCTATATCAGCGAGATATTCGTCTACGAAATGAAAGTACCTGCAGGACTGCTAACTGCTATTTACTACTCGCTTTCCTGCGTGGGCGCTGTGGCTTTCTATCAGGTAAATTAAAAATGTTGTTTTGAAAATGAAACAAAAAAAAAAAATAAATAAATACAAACACGTCAAACGATTCGCAATAAAACAGACGGTTAGACAAAAAAGTGTGCTTGCACAAATTTCCAATAAAATTGTCAAACAAAAAGGATCATAAATCTTTTTGGAACAAAGTTAGTATTTAATCGGAAGTAACAATTTTCTTCCCGAATTACGTTAAAGCGAAGAGAAATCATATAATCAATTTTTTTTCAGGATCTCAGCGAGCGCTACGGAACATATGTACCGTTCTGGTGTTTCTCAGTTATTACCGCTGTTTTATGGCTTGCAATGTATTTGTACGTTCCTGAGACCGAGAGAAAAACTATAGAAGAAATTCTGTTGGAATTAAAAGGCAAAGCGAGAGATTCAAAGACTGACAAGAAAGATAAAATAATGGATCCTAGAACTAATTTATGACTCAATGTTTTGTAGATCAATTTTGTATGAGATTTTTTGTCCTACATTTTTACTGTAATGAATTAAACTGATTCACGGTTAGAGACGCCTTTTGCTTCAACCGAACCTTTCATCAAGCTATAAACAATGAAATTACCATGAATTAATCGTCCAACCATTAGAGGATGTTATGTCGTAGTGTAGTGACTTCCTATCTTATCGGATAAACATTCATCTACTTGACTACTGACCTTGTCTCATGTGAGAAAAGCATTAACCTTCGTAATAAAAGATTTGTGCACGTTGCAACGGAGAACAAATTCATTGGATCTAACATTTAATCGGAATTGATGGTCTGTTATGAAGAGATAATCTCCTATGACTTGTTGCACCTGAGAAAACATTCGAATCTGCGTTTCAAGAAAATTTGGACCAGGGAAAATGTTAAGCTTGGAGTACAAATTGAAATTCATTTAAAATCCAGAAGTAATCTAATAGTAAAAACTAAAAATAGTTTTTATTGGTTGTTAATTATTTAAGCCAATTGAAGATAATTAAATCAGAAAAAAATTGAATGAAACGGATTAAACAAAATGTAGTAATGATTCGTTAATCTTCAGATTAATGCACTCGATAACGCGAAGATAACGTAACGCAGCGCTCAGTATTTTCAGAATGATTATGCACACCACTCACGAAAAATCAGCGGTCGAGTGCAGATCACGGAAATCCGCAATCAAAATTCAGGAAAAAGCGCGTCTCACAGTGTTATTGAAATGTTTGTTGTAAGTCGGAGCGTATTACGACAATTCATCACATGCATTATTTGTAAGTAATCATTCATATTTTATAAATGTTGAAAATTCATTTGGATTACAATTTTCGGCACACAAATTATGCTTAAATTAATCTTCTCTTTTATGTTGGCGTCATTTCCGTTTCAAAAACAAGGTCGAGCCATTGCATGACGTTAATTTTCAGTTTTGTATTTGAACGAAAAATATGATTTTTCATTATTTGCAAGAGTTTGCCTTACTTGTTATAAATTATTATTTGCAGTGCTAAATAACATCCCTCAATATGAAAATCGAATTGGAAATCAGAAATCATATTTTTTGAAACCTCAAATTTTATTTATTATATTTCAATATAATATTTCATTAATCAAAAGTCTGATTGAACGCCGTATATATGATAATCCGATTACGAAATGAGCGGATCAAGAATCAGTTTTTGCGATTTAGTAATACAAATTAAATCAAGAACAATCTGTCGATGAATGAAATTAGTGGAATTATCACTCTTGCGTTTATTCATCTGATCAATAAGAACTTCGCACTTTATCAATTAATTAATTTGTTTTAGTATTCAGATGTGTAAATAAAAACTTGACCGCTCGTAAAACATAATAATTCACAAAGAATGTTATTTTCATGATATGATTCGAATTTTATTGTTCCATCTTTTTTTCATTTTTAATTATTGTTATAGCGATAGATCTGCACATAGCTTGCAAATAAAAAGTAACAGTCAGATTTTCTAATGCGTCATCCCCTGAGAAAAAACCTTCACCTTCGCGATAATCATAACACCAATCACGGCCGAGTTAATTTTTTAATCAAGAGCTTGATCATCATCTCGTTTTTGTGTCTTGATTTTCAAACAAAATTCATTCCCATTTCGTATTAGAATGTCCATAATTTGCTTTGTCCACTGAACTTGCACTAATTCTTTGTTCGTCACTGGGTATTGTATTGGAATTCATGAACGAAATTATATTATTTAAGCTTAAGTGTACTTACATAAGGAATGGGACTAAATTTAGTGCGAAAAACATTGACAACGTAATATAAAATTAATTGATTAAACGAACTTACAAGTGAAGTTCTATCATAATTGTATGTAGCGCCTCTTCGAGATGATCAATTTGTAGTCCCCTCCCAATGCACCCCCAAATCACACGTTCCAAAGACGTAAAGCAAAATAGGTGGCGCTACTTATCGTATCGTACCACCAGTCGTCAGCCGTTTTCTCATAGTTTTAAAGTAGCCGTAACTATAATTTCTTGGGATATTCCAGATGGAATAAATGGGATATATTAAAAATAAACTCGTTTCTTTTTTATTGTTTCTGATAACATAAAGGGGTGGGAATTGATCATCTCGAAGAGGCGCTACATACAATTATGATAGAACTTCACTTGTAAGTTCGTTTAATCAATTAATTGTATTACGCGCCTCTTCTTCGAGATCAATTTGTAGATGTTTAAAGTGAAGTTACGGCTGAAAAATCAAAAAATAATGATTATCAGAATAATTATTTTATTGACAAAAGTACACTATGAAATAGAAATAAAGAAACTAATCACATCCGTGATTCAATATTGCCTTTGCAAAAACTGTTCTATCTTCGATTAAACTTAAATTATAATGATTTGCGAATACAGCGGAATTTCGGGTCCAGCCGGCTGTTCTTCTAATCACGTCAAAAGAAATACCGACTCGATTTGCTGCTGATGTCGATGCATGACGAGTGGAATGTGCAGAAAAGATATCTGTATCTATTCCACTATTTCTCAAAACTATCTTAATCCACCGACTAAGAGATTGACTACTCACAGGGGAGTATGGTTTTCGAAACGAAATAAACAATGCCGTGGATGGACCACGCAATTCCGCTGTTCTTCGTAGATAAACTTTTAGAGTCGAACAAACACAAATCTTTGGATTTTCTCTGAATTTTGGTAAAAGCAAAACCGGCTGTCTTCTGCCCGGACCAGATGTTTTTATTGGATCTGGTATTTTAATTTCAATCTTATCGTTAAATTCAACAATATTTCGAATGTCAATCAAGGACAACGTTTGCCTCCGCTGGGCCGTAACAAGAGCTAATAAAGTTAATAACTTATAAGACAACATCTTCAAATCGCAGACATCATTTTCAGGTAACGAAGACAAGTATCTTAGAACTAAAGCCGGATTCCAAGTGGATTCATATTTCGCTTTTGGTGGTCTCAGGTTAGCACACCCTTTTAAAAAACGTTTTATCTCGTCATTTTCCGCTATATTCGAACCCACCAGCATCGCAACAGCTGATCTCGCAGAATTTAAAGAGCCATACGCTGCTCCATTGTCATATAAATGTGAAAGAAAACTTATAATAATAGGAATAGAATCTGCGTAAACATCATAGTTATTTTTTCGACAAAAAAACCACCATTTTTTCCAAACTACCTCATATTGCTTGAACGAACTGTTCTTGATCGAAGCCAGGATCACTTCTACGGCTCTGTCCGATATCGTTTTTTGTTTCAATTTCTCGGTGAGCAGATACCTGCCACCAGGGTAAGTTTCTTCCAAAGAGGATGTGGTTCCCTGTTGAATGAAAACAAAAGATTCTTATTAGGATTCAAAAACACTGGGTCAGAGGACAAAAGAGATTTGAACTCCGGGTACCAGGGCTGAGCCGGCCAATAAGGTACAACAACAATACCTCTTGCTCTTTCACATCTTATCTTCTGCAAGACTCTAAGAATAATTGAAAAAGGGGGGAAAGCATAGAAAAAATATCTAGACCATGAAATAGTGAAGGCGTCAACAGAAATAGCCTCCGGATCTGGAATCCACGAAACATAATCATGACATTTGGAGTTTGCTCGACTAGCAAACAGGTCAATATCTGGACGACCCAGCGTATTGACAATCTTCTCGAACGCTACCGCGGAGAGTTCATACTCTGTTTCCGGTTTGATCCGACGAGACTCAAAATCTGCTTCCTTATTTTCCTTCGATGGAATATAAGAAGCAAAAATCCAGATGTCGCGCTCTTCGCACCATCTCCAGATCTCTCTGGCCCTGTCACTTAATTTGACAAACTGAATACTGCCCATCCTATTAATGTACGAGATGGCAGTGGTATTGTCGATTCTTAATAATATTTGGCAACTTCTCAAATCTTTAGCAAAACATTTCAAACCGAAAAAAGCTGCGCACAGTTCCAAAAAATTAATATCATGCAAAGAGTCTTCTTCAGTCCAATGACCATGAGAAGAACGACCATCACAAAAAATACCCCAACCCGACAGGGATGCGTCGGAAAAAATTTCCAACTTGAAAGAGAAGTCTCTAATTGGATTTTTGAAAAAAGAGATATTAGATTCCCACCACACAAAATCCTCCTGGAGGTATTGTGGGATCGTCATTGAAGAATCGTAATTGTTCCAATTTCTTTGCAATGCCAGGAATTTCTCTCTTTCAAAACGCTTTGTATGAAGCCAGCCGTAAGGCATCGCCGGACAAGCTGAAACTAACGAGCCAATGAACTTCGCAAAAAATCTAATCGAACATCTTTCTTTCCTCTTCATCTCTTTAATCTGACTCTCTAATTTCAAAACTTTCTTTGGTGGCAATGCCACTGTCATATCTTGGGAGTTGTAAATAAAACCTAGATAGTACGCAATCTTCTTAGGCACCAATTGACTTTTCTCCTCGTTTAAGAGGAACCCGAGAGAACGCAACCGGTCCGATGTCACCGAAACATTCTTCGAGCATTCTTCGCGAGATTCTCCTAGTAACAGAATGTCGTCTAGATAAACCACCGATCGCCATCCCTCTTCTCTCAATAAAGAAAACAAAGGTTTCAGTATCTTAGTAAAGACATAGGGAGCTGAACATAATCCGAAAGGCAAGCAACAAAACTCAAATAAAATTCCATTGAAGTAAAAACGAAGGTACATCCTATCTGACTCCTTGATTGGAATCAGATAATAAGCATCTGTCAGGTCTATCGTTGACATAAAACAATCTTTTGTTATCATCTTAATTACCACCTTGTGGTCTTCTAATTTGAAATGTTCTGTCTCGACGAATTCATTCAATTTCTTTAGATTTAAGACAAGGCGCGAGCCACCCGAAGATTTTGGAACTAAAAAGATCGGAGATATAAATTGACCAGCATTTTCCGAACATTGTCTGATTGCTCCTTTAATGAGCAATGAGTCAATTAAAATCTGAATTTCTCGTTTTTCCTTGCAAGACCATAGAGGCTCAGTCGGCACAGCCTCTTGTACAACCGAAGTATAAAAAGGTATCGAATAGCCTCTGACCCATGATAAAATCGTTGAGTCTGAAGTCAAAGACTTCCAGCTATTTAAAAAATAGCTCAAACGGCCTGCCAAACTTACAGGATCCTCCGATGTATCCTCACCTGAAGACGAGTCCGTCAAAGCGTCCGGTTGTGACAAGTCTAGTTCCTCCTGTAATGGCGACGCGGGGAGCGACGCGGGGAACGCTGTCTTTTGGGAGACTTTCTCCCATCCTTTGAATTCTTTTGGCGATAAACTTTCCCGCCCTGCTGAGTCTGTTTTTGAGCAGCTCGCTTGGGCGGGGCTTTCCCGTTTTTTGAAGCCATCTGTTTTTCCGCCGTCTTCGGGTCTGGTTGCTTCAACAGTTTCAGAGTGCCTTCCAATGATTTAGCTGTCTTGAGCTTCTCCGGCAGCTCTCTACCGAATAAAAATTCATCCACCTCCGTCGCTGATAGAGCATCCTTCGCAGGTGCACCTAAGTGAGCTATCACTAGGCTACGACGTATCATAGACTCATCGCGTTGGATGTCTGCCAATAGGCGGGCCGCGTCGCTGATAAGACCTAATAATGGTCGGTCTTTTGACTTGACGGTCAAGGCTGTTGCCTGGGCTAAAGCCGCCAAAGCAGCCGTGATCTTCGCCTGCTTCGCTAAGATCCGATCATCTCTCTTCTTTGTCACGTCGTTGATAACTGCTTTAACCTCTGGGTTGAGTTTTGGCGGTTCAATTTCGACGCAATTTTGAGGTGCTGTATATTTCTTGACCAGGTCCAACTTCTCCTCCGCAGGCAAACCTTGTTTGACCACCTCACTCCATCTTAATGCAATGTCTTGGTGAATCGGGTCATTGAAGACCTTTTCTGTGATTAGACGCTCACCAATAACCTCCAACAGTTCTTGGTCCAGTTGTACCACGCTGTTGTCCAGCGACGCATTCGGATCAGCCTGATCAGCAGAGGCTGAAGGACCTGGAGGATTTACCGGCGAACCTTCTGGTTGAGAAAGGACCTCCGAGTGTTCGGATCCTGAAGACAAAATTCTTCCATTGAATATAATTCAATTATGCAAAAATACTATCGTCTAAATACAGGTTAGAGCCTGTATAATTATTGCGCAAAAACAAAGCTAATATGAGGTTAGGGCCTCATAATTTGTTCAACCATAAGGTTAGAGCCTTATGAATGCAAAATTCAAGGTTAATATGTCTATAATTTTTGAGGTTAGTGCCTCATGTCTGTAAATTTCGAGGTTAGAGCCTCGAAATTCGCAAAAAATCTAAGCAGTTTAAAAAACTCTTAAACTTAACCAGTCCTTACTTGAATAAGATTCCGACGTCGATGAAGTAGAAGAAGACGTAGAAGAAAAAGACGGACTTCGTTTCCGTTTTCTGGCCAGCGCCTTCTTCACTTGCTGCTTTATCTCCTTCGCCATCGCCTTCCTCTCCTTCTCCTTCCGCTCCTTGGCTGATTTTTTATGTTTCGAAGGCATTGTAAAACAATTTCCTCGAAAAAACTTTACGAAAAATCTTACACGTGTGACCCGTGGGGCACACAAAAAAGGAATGAGAAAACGGCTGACGACTGGTGGTACGATACGATAAGTAGCGCCACCTATTTTGCTTTACGTCTTTGGAACGTGTGATTTGGGGGTGCATTGGGAGGGGACTACAAATTGATCTCGAAGAAGAGGCGCGTAATACAATTGAAAAGTATTGTCAGGAAAATAAAATGCACTCACAAAAAGTTTTGAATTATCTTGTGTTCTTCAATTAATTGAAATTAGAGTACTTTTTTCTGATTGCGTTTTGTAATTAAGCTTCCCCCTTCCTCTGCCAAGATATAACTGTGTCACCGCGCTCGTTACGCAGGGCAATAAAATTCAATTGTTCTGCGAAGAGACGTGTCTTTTTGTTAGCAACGGTTAAATGTTGCTCCTGACTGTCTTTGCTAAATGGCGGTCCGACTGCAACTGATAACTGACGGACTATTCAAGAACATAACATTTACAGTGCGGTCATGAACGTTGCAAACCAAAATTCGTCTCTTTTCCTCGGCAGCGCTACCGAATAAAACAACACGTCATGATTTAATTGATTACAAAATAATTTATTAATAACCCTGTTGAATACGAACAAATTAACAAATTCTAAATTTATCTACGCTCGACGAATGATGTTTTTTTTTTTTCTAGTTTTTGTTACATTGTTTTATTTCGCTTTTCAAATAATTTGCACATTATATTCTCTGATTTCACACTGTCATTTACAAAATGATTTGGAGTAAATTAAATGACACGATGATTTGTGATATTTAAAATGAATTACATGATAATTTGAACTACACAGGTGACATTCTGATCGTGGACAATGGATTTCACGAGGGATGGAGCACCCCAATGCTACCGAAATTCGGCAAAACCGACCAATAGTAATAACAGCGAATCAGAGCGTGTTGGTAGTGAACAGTCTCTACATCGGAACGGGCGTAGGCGCGATATTTTTATTTTTCATCATGAACCGTATCGGACGAAAAACCATCCTCCTGTGCGCAGCACTTCCAAAAATGCTGAGCTGGATATTATTTGCCGCTGCAAACTCGTACACGGTCATCTGCCTTGCTCGATTCTCAGCCGGATTAAGTCACGGCGTGACGTTCACCGTACTTTCAATCTACCAATGCGAGATCACCAGCAAGCAGATCCGCGGAATCGTCGGGGCGGTGATGTCGGATCTAATCAATACGAGCGTTCTAGTCATCTACGTCACGGCCATGTGGCTGCCTAGATTTACAACGTCAATGATGGCCCTGGCCATCCAGGTCATCTTTTTTGGGACCTTTATGCTCTGCCCGGAAAGTCCCTATTTTCTGATTCGTCAAAACAAACAGAGCGCAGCTGAGACAACTTTGAAATGGCTGCTCGATCGGGAGGACGTGCAAAAAGAACTGGAGGAAGTGAAACGGATAGTGGCGAAAGAGGACGCTCTGGCAGACTCGAATTTGGTAACCCAAATCAGGCAGGTTTTCAGCAAGAAGGAGAACAGGAGGGCGGCGGTAATAGCAATGATCCTAGCCACCGCGTTGACCTGGTGTGGTTGTGCTCCCATATTTGCCTACCAATCTTATACCTTCAACGTGGCTGGTTTTGATCTTCCCACGAATGTGTGCATTACGCTCACAGGTGCCTCCAACATTGTTGGAGGCTTCGCTTGCATCCTCAGCATCAGCAAACTTGGAAAAAGACCGATCCTTTTGATTGCGATGCCCGTAATATGCTTCTCATTATTGATCATTGCTGTGTTCTTCTCTTTTATGGAAAGGAACTACGATGTGAAAACATTCAATTGGATACCAACAGTATTTATAGTTGTTTACATTTTCGCTTATGGATTTTCCCTCTATCCACTGGTTTACACGTATATGGGCGAAATTTTTCCATACGAGATGAAAACACCCGCCGCAATTTCCTTTGCCATCTTCTTTTCGGTATCTTCTGTTTGTACAGTACAAATTTATCAGGTGCGTACATTAAAAAAGCAGCCAAACAAAAAAAGAAAATGACAAACTCGAACTATTTTTTATTATTTATTAATTATTATTATTAACTTTATCGATCAATATTTATTCATTGGTAATAATTGAATTGCAGATTTTACAACCGTATGGACTTGACGTGCCATTTTGGTTCTTCGGTGTCATCTCTTTCGTCATGTGGATTCTGATCTATTATTATGCACCAGAGACTGAGCACAAAAGTTTGGAGGAAATTTTGCTCGAGTTACAGAGCAGTACAAAGAAAACAGAATCTCACTCGTTGGAATCAGCTCCAAAAGAAAAATACATTGTCAAGTACTGAACGCTAAAATTGAGGAGAACCCCACTATTACAGAAAGTATTCATTGCGAACTGTTCATCGCCCCTGTACATCTTTTCTTAACAGTATGATGAGACACTAATTATTGACTTAATACACATTTATTTGCTCTTTAATTGAAGAAATTGTTATCTAACATTTCAAGAACGAGAATATTTCCATGTGTCTTGAATCAACTACCTAGACAAAAATGAAATTCACCCTAGTAAAAATAATTATGTTTGTGACATATAAAAAATGGTTTTAGTTTGATGTTAAATCAAAAGCAAGTATTTTTTCTACTAAGGTGTTCTAAACCGCACATATGCATTATATATAAGTGGAAACATATATGTATATATATGATGCATATGCAGTGTATATGCCGCGATAAATATTTCTTTTTGTCTCGGTAAAACAAATGATTATTTATTTTATGAGCCTTGTACAGATTTTAGTGTCTAAGTATCGTATCATCTTATAGTTATTGCCAAAAAAAAAAATCATAACATATACTGTCAATATAGTTTTGATATATATTTTTACATTCTAAAGAAATGTGATTGTAATTGAGAGACGTGTAGTATAATTGTTTGTACATACACATAAATAAATCTGAAATAAATGAATATAAAGTAATGTAATTTAGAAGACGAAATTTGAAAAAGTTTTGCATACAATTATGTTTATGGAAGAGTTATATTTTAATATGAAACGTTGTTTAAGATAGATACATCCCAAGATATAGATTGCTCAGTGTGCAGCATCAGCAAACAGGGGTACTGTGAGATGAAGATTGATAGGTTGCAAGACGTTACATCCACTTAGTGTTGTATTATCCAACTGAGAATGTGCGCACCACCTCGCTTAATTTTCGTAATAGCAGTTACAGTATCTTACAACTAAGCGGGAGTCGATTGCGTCACATCTTTGCACGGTTATGGTAGGTTCGTGGGCTTTAGGCAAATCCCGGGATTCATAAAGTAAATCATTTCATTTGCAAACAATTGTTATTTCTACTGTTTCAAACGGTCGTTTACATTGAAAATAATACAACTGCAGGAATTCATCTATCAGATGCAACAGCAGCGGTGAAACGATTAGCAAACAATTTTATAAATCGTTGAGATGTAAAATATAAAATTGTGATAAAGTTTTCCCTCGGTGGAAATTTGATATGAAAAATTATTTTCACTTTGAATGGCATTTGAAATAAATGACTGCACAAGAGTCGGTCGTATTTATGAAAGTACGAAGCGCTGTCGACAACAGGACCTGGATGACTGTTTTCGTCGTTATTACTATTCTTTTACTTTTCACCTCTACACTTTTTTTTTCAAACTACCGCTTTTGCTAACAAAATTCATGAACGTTGAATATTTTTCTTATTCTATCAGGTTGTATATTTTTCTATACCATTATGGTTGATTGATCAAAAAAATCATTTTCTTTTTACTTGAAAAAATAACGTTTTTACATTTACCTGCATTTAATGAATCGTTCCAGTCCTATTATTGATTTCCAATTAAAATAACACGTACAGTTTTAATTAAGACTGTTCGTTTTTTACTGCTGTTTGTCTTTCAAAGCAACTTTACTAAATACATTAGTACTCATTTAATGGAAAATACTTTCAGTGTCCCTAATAAAATAATTTCACTACTCCAGATACTACAGCTGCAACTCTAATGGAAGCCTAACAATAATTACAACATCAGACATAGATGGCTACAACAGTATATTGTCCTTTCGTACGTAATTGATTGTCGTTACGATGCATTTGCAATATTGCTGCAAGGGACCAGCAAGTTCGTCTATTCGTGCTGTTCTTAAGGTGCGGTTGTATAATTGCACTGAAGAAAGAAATGTTATTGTTATTTTATATTTTCATTTTTTGAACTAAATTAATATCAAAAACTATAAAAATGATGTTACAATAAATTAAAACCGAAATTAATTGAACAATTAATTAAAACTGAAATTATTGTTATTATTGCTGTATCATTGTTTTTTTCTTTTAATAAAAGGACACTACATTTTTATTCTTATAAATAAATAACTTAGAATAAAATAATCTTTGGTCAATTTTTTAAGAGAAATCTAACTTTTAGTTTTAAGGTTGCACAATGAAAGATGTTTCCACACCTGTCATAAAAGTTTATATTTAATCTTAGTCAATTTTGAAACAAAACAATTGTGATGAAAAAAATACCACGTTGAAAATTTTGAAAACACTTTCAAGTCTGAAAGAAAAGTTTAGATTTGGAATAAAATTAAGAACGTAAATCTCACACAAAAGAAATCTCAAATTAGATCCCAAATAAAATTCGAATAAAATTTAAAGTACATCCTCTTAAGAACTTTAAAAGTAAGTTCAGAAATCGAATTTCATTTAGATAAATGCTCAAATCATTCCTCTTTTCAATTTATATTCAGTTTAATTTCGTTTCATGTAGTTACACTTTCACGTAAATTCATACTCATTTCTTTTTTTTTTTTTTTATTCTCACTTCATTTAATTTTTTTTTCCAAAATTGTCCTAAACCAAAAGACAGAAGCGACAATGGGACCTTTTTTTCATTTCTTCTCTCTATTCATGAAAAAATAATTTTCCTCAGCGTTTATTAATTAGGACGCAAAGAAAAAAGAGTGCCTTTATTAAATATCAAAATCCTTTATGACTTTCTTAGCATTTCTTAAAGTCTTTGTTTCAAAATGAATCTGCCCTATTTTCACGAATCATTTTTAACTGCTTCCGTGTCGTACATAATGTGATTTTCGTGTAATTAAATATTTGGCCTTAAATCTTACACTCGACTTCCATGGAATGTTAGAATAGTTTCCATGTACTGCGGCGGTTTACTGCGACATGTGAGAAACCACAAGCCCGTATGTAGGAGCGATAGATGGAACTGTTCGTATATTACATTACGATGAACTAGATATTTGTTTCTTAAATGTGTAATGCCTGAATTCTATTTAAGAACGTGTACGTCACGTTGAGTTCACAATTGTCACTTTTGACATGAATGAGCTTTCACGTCATATTAAGTGATTCGCAATAAAATTATGCGAATTATGTTAAGTGCTATAGAGTTATTCAATCAGCGATTTCTCGAAATTCTGAAATCAACTTCCAAGATAACTATTTCAAATTTTGTCTGTAATTCATTTTGTTTTAATTATTAATGAAAAAAATAATAATAATATTATTGAGACATCGAGGTATAATAGACATGATGCTCAGAAAAAGAGTTTTCATCCAAAAAATAGAAGGAATTTCTAGTAAAATATTGTTATAACCGTGGTTAAGCAATGAAATATGATACATTTCCATCAAATTAGAATTTATATTTACACTGTAACAAAATATATTTGAATGAAGTAAATTTATTTTAGCGTAATTGTTTTAGCAGGGATATTTAATAGATATCATATTCTATGTATAAACGACTCTTTGTTGTCGTGAATCTTTTAGTTTATGGTCCAATTAATCAGAATAATAAATGATATAACGAACTTAAAGTGGCTCAGAATATTTTCCGCAAGTCTTAAATTAAAAAAATTATGAATTAAATTTCTAGAAATCAAGAATTCTTTTCATACTTGAGGTGGGACTGTCAGTATACAATGATAATAGTGTTTTTTAAATGATAATTTATCATAATAGTTTTAACATTTTATGACTAATTCTATGATATGTTAATGATTATGTCCGTCTAATACTATTTTTTTTATAATTATTTTTTACAAATTTGCAGGTTTAAATTGTTTTTTCTGGAAAGTCAAAATTTGTTCAAAATTCGATTAGTGTATTTTTGACTGCCATAAACAATTATACAAAGTATGAACAAGTTTCACAAATTCGAATTCAATATATATTTAATTTCAAACTATTGTAAAAATGCGTGCTACGCATACCATTTTGTCCAATTTCTAAGTTAAATATCTCAGCTTAGAGATAGGCAATTTTTTCAAAAATTTATCCATAAACGCGTTAAAATAATATTACTATGATTATCGGGAATTTCACATACAACAATTTTTAATTAATGTTGAAAAGTAAATTTGTTATCATGGTATGTATTTGAATATAGAAACGTTCAGGGATAAGAAGCTCTACAATATGTGAGACTAATATATATTTTGAACTGAAATTTGTTTGAACTTAAAATTAATTTGTCAATTTCTGCATAAGATATAGATACTTGTTTTTGATAGCGAGTATTGAAAATGATGATGGAATATTTCTAAAAAATATTTGTATAGAATATTATGATTGTCGTCTGCAATTGATTTTTCGAGGATCAATGCATCTTCTCGATGTCCTACACAGAGTTTCAGCTCGTCTTTGTCGAGTTATGCAAGCCAGGTTGCGTACGATGTAGACCCACCCATAATTCATCGACAGACGCTGTTCGTTGCTTGCAGTGAGCCCTCATATAGGGATCATGATGTGCGACTCGAAGAACTAATGCAGCTGTTTATTTCATCTGTAGACATGATACCAGATCAAGAGATATATTCAATTTCAGCTATATTACCTCTAAATTTACATTTTTATCATTTCTTACTATCAGAGCATTATGAAAATTCCATCAGACTTATTAAAGAATCTTTTAAAATCAGTTTTTCAAATTATTTTTCAACATTAGATTTTCTCATTTACCTTTAGAGTCGACATTGCTGTAATATTATCCCAATGGTTATGAACAAAAGCAATTGTTCTGTCGAGAAAGAATACAAACTCCTTTTGTAAGCACTATTACGAAATTTATTATGAATTACAAATTTTATTAGCAAATCATGTCAGATTGCACTTGGGCTCAATATTTAACCGCGAATTCATTCAAAATTTGAACTCAATCACGATGCTTGATTTTTTCCTCGCTCAAAACGAAAACATGTTGGCATCCTTCTTAGCTGCCAACATTATTTTTCGTTTCTCGTAAAGAAAAAATACTATTCTCAACTCGGTAAAAAACTAAGCTTAGATTACGTATACGTAAATTTGCGCATGTGAATAAATATGAATGAATTTTTAAAATGAAATGGAAATTGTATACGAAAACTTCCAACTTTTATATTACAATCAGATTATTCTTTATTATGTAATTAATTAATGTCATTATTTTTTATTAATAAAAAAATGTTACAAAAAAATCAATATCAATAATTATTGTTTATTTTTTACTAAATTTACTCATTAATTTTTCATTTTTACATTAGACTTTACATTTTATCTATTTATGGACTTACTTATTTACTTATTTACTGGACACAGTGAACTAATCGGCACTACGAAAGCCTTCATGTTTATCAAAACTACAAGGCTCGAAGAAATATACAATGACTTGATAACAAAATAACCAAATGTACGAAATTGTTATATTTTTCATAAAAAACGAAAAATAAATACCGAATAACTAAATTTACAGAGTCTACTGAACTTCAATTACCAACTACACAACTGAAATTCAATTTCAAACTGGAAAACAAAATATTTAAACGTGTACAAGACTGACCGAATGTTTATTGAAATTTCAAATAAAACCGATACTGGATTTTTATTAGAAAGCTAAAATGATGTACAAAATAACGAAACTCATAGAATTTACTAGCTCGTCAAGAATTTTGCTAATATCTTGAATGATTAGTAAGCAATCAATCTTATTTTTACATATGAATTTTTTTTCGGATTGGCATGTATAAATATCAAAAGTATGTAAGGAGTCGTCCATAAAAGACCTGTATTATCCTAAAATTAGCCTGTAGGAAAAGTGCAAAAACAATGATTTTTAAATGTTCCCATTAACAAAAAACAAATCATTAATTTTATACGTTTGGTTATTTTTTATGTTTGTTTTTCAATTTCAAAAAGAGACCATCAATTTTTTATTTATTTTTTAATTTTAAAAAATGATGTTCAATCAGATATAACCCCTTCCTCCCCAATGACCGGCAAAGTCCGATTTTCGTAAACCCCTTTCCTTTCTTTTTTAATGTTAAAATAAAATTTTCTACGTGTGATACCATAGATAAGATTATAAAATTAATTTTAAATATTAACATCTAATTGTATATTTTTTACTTAGATGTAGCTCAATTATTTGACTTATATATACATAATTTACAGGACTTGGTTCTAGACAGCAGCGATAATGTTTTTAAGTGAAGGTAAACAAATAACGTCTATCGGAACAAAATCAATGTTTGTAGATCTCGTCGATGAAATCTATAATGAGAATCGATGACAAGTATGATGAATAAAAAAATGCGTTATCAAAAATTGTCGAAATGCATCGTTGGTTTTGCTTGTCTGAAATTTGCTGGGCATCAACAGACGGAATCAAACATATCAATGACTGGTCACATGTTCCAGTCTAATGCTTTTAAGTAATCAGTCAGATAATGTAGGATGCAATTTCATGAACACATTTCGAATCGAAGACACATATCGAAGTACAGTTGAACAAAAGTTATGATTCACTTTGTGTGCGAGTAAATTATTTTTGTACCAGGCTTTTTCAATCATGATGTTAGTTCACTCAGGTGTTAGATTTATTTCACACGTCGTGAGACGAATGAACAAGAAATGAATAAATTAACCGGGCTAATCCGGAATGAACGATTTGTTTTGTGAGAATGATAAGATGGAAATATGAACCCAAATATTCAGGCAGTGGAATGTTGAAATTTAATGAGTATGAAGAAGTTACATTTACCAGCACATCACGTGAGAGAGGAAACGATTTTTTTCGAATGAAACTGCATAGTTGCAAATGCGAGTGGAAATCAGAATTCTGAGCTACATGAATGATTTATTCATTTTAGTAATTAAAAATGGCCGAAAAATAATTAGAGCTTAATTCTTATTCATAAATTAAAAAATAATATAAGAATAAAAAATTGTGTGAAATTATTAATTGAAATTTATTCGTAGGACTTCTGAGGTTACAACAAATATACCAAGGTTTGAGGCCAGGAAATGAATCATTCCAAGTGGAAACGGTTAAAAGAATACAAAATACATCCGAAGCTATTGACTTTTTGCGCAGTTTGGAAGAGCTTAGTCGGTAAGTTTATATACGTTTTAAAGGTTTTAAATAAGAATGAAATGACGCTAATCTTGAAATACACCTTTTTGGCTAACGAAACGATTTAGACATTTCATAAGACCAATAAAAATTCATGGCATATCCGATTTACAAATTGTTTGACAAAACAAATTGTCTTTTTTTTTATTTTCATTTGTCGAACAATAGATTTATATTAAAAATCATTATTTCAACAACTTTGAAATTTGAAATTGAAATTTGTTTGAATATCTGCGAAACACATTTTCTATATATTTTGTAAGTTCGAGCTAGAAAGTGTGGATACAATTTCAAAAATGTTGTAACATAAGAATAAGGTTTCAATTAATACAAACTACATAGGATCAACCGGGAAAAGAGTGACAATTTAGGATAAATGTAATAACACATGACATATGTTTATAATTTTTAAAATGTTTATATTTCAAACCATTCGAAGAATCATTATTAATCAATAAACTTATTTATACATTGAAAATCGAAGAAACATTTATTCATTTGAATAAAATATGAGGTATTACATTTTACCCTAAGTGTCACTCTTACCCCGATTGACGATTTTGCAAATTTGATGGGAAATTTGAAACAAAAAACTTTGCACGAACAGTTAGTAATTTTTCAACGGAAATCATCTATTTTTATTTATATCATTCCCTATGTTGTTTCGTAATGCATTAACTTATAAATTAAAAATTATCATTAAATTTTTGGAAGATAATGACTTCAATATTATGCCCGGTGCAATTTGTTTCAGTTTCACTGTCGGGTCGCCGAATCATCGCATAATGAATTATATGCAACGCGTTTGATCAATTTCACATATCAAAACGATGATGAAACTAAACGATGTCTATTTTCATTGCATGTAATGATTACATTTTCGAATATTTCGTTTATTTGATGGACTTATGCTCATATCTGTCAATGTCGTATTTTTATTTTTTCATGCATGTGTTAAATGACCCAATGAACGCCAATGTAAAAAAAATGTCCCGATTTTTTTTTTATGAAAATTTCTTTCTTGATAGTTTTTGTATGATCCCTTTTAACAGAGCGACAATTATTTAAAAATTTTTTCGCTGTTTCAAAACATCCAAAATAACGGAGGCTACCAACATCGCAAAATTAATAATCAAGAGCAATTTTTCTAAGAATATGAAAATGAAATTATGTTTACTTGTTTGTTTGTTCCCTAAAAGCGCTTTAACTTATACGGTAAAAAAATTTATAATTCTCATAAATGATCATTCTCAAAAATTCGGGAATTTTTACCAAACTGTATGATAAACCATTGACTGGTGGTTTTTATCGAACTTGTTTTAAATTTTGAACATAACGCTGCAAAAATTATTACTCGTTTGATAAATATTATTGAGAATTTAAAAATGTTTATTTTTGCGTTTGATGGAAATGATTGAAAGTATAAAATTTGTTATACATTTATGTAACAAAATGATTTTTCTCCTACAAACTAAAAGTTTGTAAATAAAAAAATAATTGTCTTTTCTATGAAATTAGAAATTTTTTAGATTTAATTCATGCTCACTTTTTCGATGGTTTAAAGTTTTACATAATAATACGATAATTAAACTTAATAGTATAATTTCTTGATTATGAATGAAAGATTCATGAAAAAGAATTAAAACTCTAATGAATAATTTTGTTCAAACTGTTGAAGCAAATGATACATAAATTTATACTTTTTGATAGTAAGATAAAAATTTTTTTAAAGGATCATGAAAACTGTGAGAACTTTGTGAAATTACAATGAAGTTGATACAAAGTCACGGCTAAGTTTCACATGAACGATTTTAGGGGGAAATGTTTAACATTTTTTGATTCTGATATGATTATGATACTTTGTAAATAACATACTGATTTACCGTGACTTTTATTTTCATTAATTTTCTAACTGGTTGTCTGGGGTGATTCACCCACAAACAAAAAAATAAACAAACATTTATTTTCATTTCTATATCTGTGGCAAATTGGAATAACCAGTTAACTGACATGAACCTTATTTCGAAAAATTTAAGATCAAAGTTTTCATACCAAAAATTCTATATTAATAAGGAAATCAACTTTTTTTCTAGAACAATGTTCAGTCCTACCATCAAGAGACTCCTATAAACATAAAATCAATCATTTTATGCATGACGCACAAAAGTTACACTTAACTGGTTATGGCTCAATTTATGTCACTTAACTTGTTTTTCCACTTTTTTTAAGACTAGAATGTCTAGCGCGCTTCACGCGCTCTTCTTATAGAACAAATATAGAAGTGCTTTCCAATTTTACCAATTAAATATTTTTATTTGAAAACTATTTGTAATAAAATATTTTTACAATATCATTTATTTACATTTTTGCAAATTTTACGCTTTGTCTAATTTTGGTCCAAATTTTTTGTTGAAACATCGACTATTTGTGAAAAAAAAACAATTTTACGGAGCATATTCAAACGATAATTTTGATTTTAACTTCATTATTCGTAAATAATAAATCAATATTGTCAGTTATGTTACAGTAATTATTTATTTATTACATTGTTATGTGAGATAAAAGGTTCTGAGAAGCAAGTTACCGAAATGTTGATTGACCGTTGACTGAAATAATCAAGTTATAACAAAATACTAACAAATGTTAGTTGATCAAGGCCTACTATGGATAATTTAACATGATGTAAAAACATCCAATTAACTGTGAATACATTGAAAGGGTTCGCTGAAATTCACTTTTGTAGCTAAGAGAGCTAGATTTATTTGATAGTGTCTGATATAATTTTGGGTTTCAAAATGATCAAAGTTCTGCTGCATTTCGTATAAAATAGAATAAAATTACGTTATTCCTAAAAACCTTACATTCCTATTGATATAACGCAACTTCCATACACTCTAGTACACTTTTTGATACGCATAATCATTTTCAGAAATAAATTTTTCGTTCACACTTTCAAAACAATCTTGTGTTCATCAAATTTACTTCCCGACCCGATCAAATGAATCAGTCAAAATAAATGATCATACAAAAAACAGGATATAATTAAAAATCAGTTTCAACACAGAATATAATTTAAAGTATATATAAAATCTTACATAATATTAACTTAAATAAAAATTTTCTCCGAATAGTGTTATATTTTTAAAACATTCTTAATCAAAATTCAAATTGGGTCGAACCATAGGGGCCTAGTCAAGAATTCCTCATGCTATACTATATTCCAGGAATTGTAGTATGACTCTGGTTGAGAGAATTGAACTCGAGCTTCTGTAGTGGTAATCTGCTATCTTATCCGCTGATCCAATTCTGCTTTAGAGCCACAAAATCGCGACAAGAAGAACAAGATTAGAACACGAGATTAGAAAGAACTCACTCACCGATTTTTTTATTATCTGAATGTCTATTTTTTGATCATTTTACGTTGTAACTTTAATTATCGATGTAAGTTGTTGTGGCAGCAATGCTTTTAACTTGTGTTTGAGAGGTCAGGGGTCCGATTCCCTCTCGATCGACCACCTGGAAAATTGTCACTTGGGTGTATAAACTATGTCCTGCTAATGATGTGTGACGTCTAGGGCCCGGATTCAAATTTATTTCAAATTTTGAGATCGTTGATTGGTTAACACACACAATAATACATTTTCTCATGCTCCTCATACGTAGACTCACACTTCAAGACTTAGGAAAAGCAATGAGTTGAAATTGTTAAAAAAATTTTATCGATAAATTATTAGTTTAAAAACTTACTTTGAAAATTTCATGTCATATATTCATGTTGACAAAAAGGAGGGGTCGGTGCTTTGAAAGATGGTGAGGCTGGAATTTTGTCATTCCAATAACTTTTTACTGTTCATTTACAAAAAAGTGTACTGGTTTTATTAGAAATTTAAGATATTATGATAACTTCACTCGCGCTGATGAAACAAAACAATTCTTCGCAGCTAGCTGCCCCCGCAAGAACTAAAAACCTGTTCTCGCCACTTCGACCAATTTTTCTGCACTGTCGTGTGCTCGCCCCCAAAACTGAAAACTAACAAAAAAACTAATCATCGCGAGATGGCGCGTTTTCTTTCCGCGTTTTTTTTTCTTTTTTCATATATTTTATTTTATTTTATTCTATATTCGTGCCCTGATACACGAATAAAAATACAGCATCAAATGTTACTATGATTTTTACCAAAGCGCAGACGGTAAAACTTCATATGAAAAATTACTATATGAACATAACAAAATTAATTCGAAATTCAGTAAAAAATATTCCGTCGATAGTAAAGTTTTCTGTAATTTGGGGGAAAATTTTTCGTTCGAGGTTGTGGTCTGCACACTCAGAGAAAAATTTGTTTGAATTTAATTAATTTATTTAGATATTAACCTAATAGATGTTTATTAGGTTCATATCCCAATAAAATTCATTTAATTTAACAAAAATTCATTAGATTCAAAAAAAAAAAAAAACAAATTCCGACTGTTTTCTAAGTGCAGTTTTAAAATGACCATAGTAAATTTTGTATACGTTTTTCTATCCGTGTATAGCAAGGCTATGGTCAAAATTTGAGGCCATAAAAGTCAGCACCCACACCCCTCTAAAATGAATTAAAAATTGCACTTCAATTTTAGTCTAATTGAGGTCCATTAAAGTCCACAAAACCGAATTTAGTCCAATTTTTGAAACCGGCAAATTCAAATTTTGTTTTTGGGCTATTCAATTCAGCACCTCTACTTATTAATTATACGTAAAAAATAAGAAAATAAATAAAAATTAATTTTGGTCTATTTTAGTCTATCAAAATGCTTCACATTACACTCGTTAAACTTGAGGGTTATAACCTTCAAGAGTGGAAGGGGTTATTGTCATGACGCATGACAATATATACTTTCTCAGACAGTTAGATTATCTGTGGCACAAGTGTAGCTCAGACAGTTTGGCTGTCTGAGATAAAACTATATCTGAAGCACTCTGAGTCACAAATACATTTTTGTTGTTACTGGTTTCCTATAATAATTTAATGATCAATTTGAAATCGCCTGAGATACCCGTATTATCTGAGACAAATTATTGTCTCTCTAGCTGTTCATCTGTCTGAGACCCATGACGGTATTAGTGTGCCTCAGTCACATGTACTGTATGAAGCACGAGTGCAGCTCAGACTATCTGAGGCACAAGTATATCTAAAATTGTAACCCGGAAAGTGCAACAATAGAAGACAGCATTAAACTTTTTAAACCTTTAGAGTATGAAAAAAATCCAACGTGTAAAACTAAACATTAAAAAAATTTTTTTTTTGTTTTTTTATAAACAAAAACAAATATGTATTATCTTTTTGTTATTTTGTTTAATTAACTAGGAGGCTAGGAGGCCCGCGTGTAGCCTCCTGGTTATTCAATTGTGTGTGCTGAGGTACAATGCGCACCGGGCGAGCCGTCTGAGATACGTCACTTTGTTCTTGGTAATGTTCGAGGTGAATCGACTTGAAATTTTGTACACTTGTAGTCATAATGATCTGCTCTGAAAAATGAGCAAGGCTGCGAAATCACTAATTATGGCAAATTTTCAATGCACCAGGCAACTGCGTCTGAGATACGCGTAACATTTTTTTAGTAATGTTCCGAGAGTTGAATTGACTTGAAATTTTGTACACTTGTAGGTCATGATCAGATCTGCTCTGAGAAAAATTGGCAGGACTGCGAAATTGACTCAAATGTGTGTACAAATTTTCAATGTGCACCGGGCGAACTGCGTCTGAGATACACTTGCACTTTGTTTTTGGTAATTGTTTCAGCAATGTATAAACCATGTTGAAACCATGAATATATTCAGGTTTTTATATCTTTATGCTTAAGTGATGCTTAAGTCAATCTCGTGTTTTCATCACACTTCTGAAACAATATTAATTCTATCTTTACCTATACGACTCGTGCTTCACCTCAAAAAGTGATGTGTAAAGTCTGCTGCCACAGAGTTCAAGACTTTATTTTTCAAATTAAAATATTCGTCATTTTTTACAAAACTGAGAAAAGCGCAATTGCGGAACAATGGAAGAATTTCTAGCATATTGAAACTGATTTTGCGTTGTATATAATGTAAACAATATTGTTTTTCATGAATATTCTTCATTTTGAAAACTAAAAATCATCATTCGTTGACATATCATTATCTAAAATGAAATGTCTTGTTAAGAAATGTACAAAATAACCGAAAATAGTTCCTCACTCGTTGAATTATTTGACAACTAGATTATTAATTGGTAATAAACAAATCTGAAATAACGGAAAACTCCCGGTTTGACATCACCTCAAGTAATATGTAAAACGATCTCGAGTTTATTTTTTAACATTTGCAAGTGCATTCTTAACGCATCTGTGCGATTTCCATTACCTTATGCTATAAACTTCATGAAGTTCGTACTTAGTCAAAAAAATTATGAGAAACGTTCTCTGTATTGTATTAGTAAGCCCACGGAAAGCTCTCAACGAAACGTTAGTGAGATGTCAAGACAGAAATAATGGTGTCAATATAACCCTGTAGATGTCCTATCGTTGTCTTATAACTGATAAAAACCAAGAAAAATCGAATATTGTTCAACTCATTAATATTGCTATTGTTAAAGTCACAAATTTCTAGAAATACATTTTAAAACTGTTTTGTGTTCAAACATTACGAAATCTTTTTTATACAATTCGATTTATGAAGCAAAACAGTTCCGATATCCTAACGAAATTAAGCAGTCTCGTTTAGTTTATGATAATATGTGGTATTCTGACGATTTGTATTATGATTTGTATTATGATCAAAAAGTTATCACTTCATTTCTTTAAATGACGACATCTTTCACTTGAATGATCTGTAATTGTTAGAAAGTGAGCGACAGATTTCGTTTTTCGAAAATATTTCTTCGAAGTATTTTCATTACACTTATAATAATTTAAATATTAAATATTCTTTATTGACGCTGAAAAAAATTACTGAATACACATTCTCTCAACTGTAGTCATACAATTTGCATTATTAGCTACTGGAGAACAAAATTTTAGCCACTTAATTACAAGGCTTCTATTTTTAGTAAGGCTCAACTGTTATTAATGTCTCTGGCCCATCTCATATACAGAAACAAACACGAGATATTTGAAAAAGCAATACGCTGAAACCTCAATCCTGGTGACCCCCGAATTGTCGCGTGCATAACTATGTGCTCTTTTTGCTCTCTGCATCAGGGTATTGATCGGCCTTCATCGCATCAAACGACCACATGGTGACGCTCGGTTAACTTCGGCCGTATCCGTCGGTCCTCGACCCTGCCCGGACCGCCCCTGCTACTCACAATATGGCCGTAGCTCTCACGTGTATATGGCTCTTTGCAAGCCCAAACTAAATAGCTAGAAGTTTTTTCAGAACATCAATACAAAAAATTATTATGCGTAAATAATAGTGTTGCGCATTCACTTTCTATCTCTTTTCTTTTTCTTCAATTAAATCGGTAAGGGAAGCCTAGGAGTCGCTGGCACGACCCTTGATTATATATAATATAATAATAATTATGAATAATACAATCCATTCAGATATTAACATAAATCTGAACATTAAATTTCAATCACAATCTTTTTCCAAAAAATAATCGAAGGGTCGGCAACTCCCAACTCTTTGCAAAGAGTAGCGGGTTATGGCGGCCGAAAATTGAGGAGTAGCGATGAGTAGCGGGCGAAAAAATCTATGTGCGAGTTTCAAGAGTAGCGCAACAAAGCTCATATGTTTATTATTAATTAAATACTTACTGTAGCAATTTTTTAAAAACAATAACAATAAATAATTGTAATATATTTTTTTTCAGCATAGACATTTTAAATAATCCGCCAGGCACTGTGAAACAGTACCAAGCGATGGCGCTGCCATCGGATCGATTTCATTGTCGATAAGTCAAATCAACTGCCGCGTTTTCAAAGGGCTTCATGTGTGTTGGGCTTATAACCTAACATCAACTGAGCTGTGTTTTTCTGCGTACGGTTTATTTTGAAGTGTCACAACAGTTTAACCAAGCAGATTCATAGTTCAATTGTTGTTTGCTATTACGGATCTTGCAACAATACGGCGGTTTGACGTCTGGCTCAGTTCGCGTTTTTCATACTTGTATTTCCCGTGAGTTTGTCTCGCATGTCATCTTGTTACCATAATTCAAATTAAGTCGACTTTTACACAAACAAAAATACATT
>JAAMPD010000997.1:36113-56671 GCA_025266255.1 Trissolcus basalis
ATTATATAATATATACGTATAATATACGTATATTAGTGGGACTCATATCCCTAAAATCTCTCTTATACTTTATACGTATATTATATATATATTATATGTATATGTTCTATTGGGGTAGTTAACAAATCTTTGAATATGCGTATATAGTGTACTTAATGCCACAATGTTTATTATTGACATAGAACTTAAACTTGTTTTTAATACACAGCAACCTTTATTCATCACTTCAATTTTACACAAATTATGAAAAGGAAATTTATCATTTACTTTTTATTTTGTATTTTCATTTGTCCTTTTTCATATTTCAATATTTTATAAAATTTTCTATTTGCTACATGAGATAAAAAATACTAAAATTCAAATTGAATCTCTCGATCTTGATAAAAACAGCTGTTAACTTTATTCACATCTCCATTAAATGATAATAGAAAAGTTGGAAAGAAAATCAAAGAAAAAGTGATTCAATTAAAATATAATCTGACGGACAAAAAAATATACTTATTCATTGAAAGCTCCGAATCTATTATTACAAAGTTGATCTCACGGAATTACAATATTTAATTGAAGCATTGGGAAAGATTGGATATTAGAAACTGCTCTTTTTTCGTCCACTTCAATTTAAATTTCATTATGATATTTTACGAGAATAATTTTGTTCATTTTTCGTTTTTTCATAAAAATTGTTAGAATTTTTTCAATTTTCACATACATGATTGTATCTAATAGGTTGAACTAGAAGGGCTGACAGGAGAAATTCGTTTCAATGATGATGGTCGTCGATATAATTACACCCTTCACGTCGTAGAAATGACAGTTAACAGCGCCATGGTCAAGGTAAATTAATTCGAAAAACAAATTCAAGTTTGAAATAAAAATGATCTGAATTTATTAAAAACAACTTCGAGAAAATATCATTTCGCAGAATTTTTTACAATTCGAATAAAATAACGTGAAAAGAAATGTCCTCCAGATGGAGAATTTGTATGTATCTAAAAGTATTCATTTAAATGCATTCGAAATAAATTCACTCGATGAAAACTTTCAACTAGAGACTTTGTGGAGTCCTTTTTTTTAATAACTGCCATTCAGTTTCGTTCGCTACATTCTGTAAATATACTCTTTAAAACTCGACATTGATTGTTAGGTGGCAGAATGGTCTGATCAAACGGGATTTCAAGCAATACCGGCAAAGTACGTTCGAATACCATCACAAACTGAATTCGAAAAAAATAAAACTTACATAGTGACTACAATTGAGGTAAGATTGTTATCTATAATAATTTTATCGAATTTTATCAATTGGGAAAAAAAAATTCCGATGAGCATAAGAAACCCCTATAAAAGAATTAGCAATAAATTGTCGGCACTTATTTTATTGTTTTCATCCTCGTTTGTAGGAAGAGCCATATTTAATGAAACGAAAGTCCGAACCTGGTCAGAAACTGGAAGGCAACGAACGATACGAAGGTTACTGCAAGGACCTAGCCGATCTCATAGCAAAAAAATTGAATATCTCATGTAAGATAAACTGATTCACCATATTATAAAAATATTGAAATATAATATAATAATCCTGTCTCTCCTAATTTAAAATTTCAGATGAAATACGAATAGTCGCAGATGGAAAATATGGCACTGAAAACGTGGAAGTGAGAGGCGGATGGGACGGAATGGTCGGAGAATTAATCAGACAGGTAAATGCAAAATGTGTCCGACATTTCATGGATAGAGAATTGCATAAAAAGTTAATATCTGCTGCATCCGCGAAAATGTCCGCATCGTAAGCTGTTCGAGCAATCGTCAAGTTAAGGATTTGTTTAAGTCACCCTGCGACTCAGACAATTTTGGATAGTGAAATATTAAGGTTTAATGACTTTGGTGAAAATTGCTGTGTGATATTGATCGCTTGATGCTGCAACATTCAACCTGTTTTACCGCAGAATACCGAAGTTCAAGTTTGTTTGTACGGAGGGTGTCGCAACACCATCTATCGTAATTCTGATCAATTTCCAAGCTGCAGACTTGACGAATGAGCTGGGTGTTGAAATATGGGCCACGAAAAATAAACTTTTCACTATTATTATTTTTGTTTCATTCCGTAAAAAGAAAAACATCACATATTCGAAGTCACGGAAACTTATAAATAATTAACAGTAACAATATTCTATTATAGATTATCGTTTTATTCCAAATTTATTGCGTAAATTATTTGACTATTTTACGAATAAAAATCAATAATTCATTAACTTCAACGTTTTATCGTTTCATTGGAAAAGTAACAAAAATGTCGACAATACGAATTCACAATACACAACCGTTGTTTAAGTTTTATGAACAAATTTTGAAAAACTCTATATAAAATAATCTTTCCCTTACGTGGACCGTCTGCAAAAAACTGATTAATCTAAAAATAAAAATATGTTTAAAAATCCATATTTTTAGTTAAAAGAAATGCTTGAATAAAAAGAAAATTATTTTTTCAAAAGAATTGCTCTGGAGTTATGAATAAAGTATACAAAGAATTTTAATTTCTCGATATCTTTTGTATAATTAATTGTTTCAGAGTATTGAATAATGAGTATACTTATATTATACATAAGCCATTCGCTTTGTTTTCATTTTTAAAACAAATACTGTAGAATAAATAAAGATTCTTTTATAACCATTCTCATTGAGTAAAACTGAAGTGATTAATTAACGAACTTCTTATTAAAAATAACCATTTTGTTGATTTTTAATCAAAATCAAACGATTGTAAAAGTAGTAATTAATTTGACTCCTCAGTAATCATTTAAAGTCATCTTTTAAACATGAACAAACGAATAAGTCTTATATTATTTACAGGAAGCTGACATTGCGATTGCTCCCATGACAATAACTTCAGAACGTGAAAGGGTAATAGACTTCAGCAAACCTTTTATGTCACTTGGAATAAGCATCATGATAAAAAAACCTGTCAAGCAGAAACCAGGTGTTTTCAGTTTCTTGAACCCATTAAGCAAGGAAATTTGGGTTTGTGTTATATTCTCTTACATTGGAGTTTCCATCGTTCTATTCATAGTTTCGAGGTAATTGTTATTTTTAATTATTATTACTACTATAATTATTAGCACTATCATCGCAACAATAATTATCACCATAATTATTACTATCGTTAAAATAATAATAACAATAATAATTATTATTAATATCATAATTAAATTATTATTAATTAACTCGTGGACATGATGTCTTAATAGTTGCAATTAGCAAATGATGGGCTTTCAATCTATTACTTGTTGTTTAATTTCACTCTAGGTTTTCACCATACGAATGGCGAGTATTGACTGTTGGTGCCGCTGATCCAACTTTATCGAGTAGAGGTGATCCTTCCATGCAGCATCCACATGGTCCACCAGTTGGTCAACATTTGCAGCACTCAAGTATGGCCAACGATTTCACTATTTTAAATAGCCTTTGGTTTGCGGTTGCAGCAATAATGCAACAAGGCTGCGATATCTCTCCGAGGTGAATGTTGTTTTTTATTCAGTTGATTGATTTGATAAATTTATTCATTTATGAGCTCCAAACTTTTCTCTAAAACATAACAAAAAAAAAACTTTTTAGATTTTCAAATTAGACAAATTTCATACACAAAGTGATTATTCACTTTTTCCACGAACTTTTCTTTTTTTTGCATTTAAAATATACTGATTGATATGCAATCATAAAAAATTGGCAGATTTAATAAAATAAAATGTAACTCCTTTTTTTATGAAAAATACTGATTTATTTATCAGAAACAGTCATTCATATTTTAAAATGTAAATGAAAATTAATTCATTCAATTGTCGTTTTTTTTTTTTTTTTCAAAAGTAAAGTTATTTTACTATAAAAGCGAATATCACAGTAAAAAATGCATCAATTAATTAATTCATTGGGTACGGTTTTCAGATCGATATCCGGACGTATCGTTGGTAGCGTTTGGTGGTTTTTTACACTCATTTTAATCTCATCCTACACCGCCAATTTAGCAGCCTTTTTGACTGTCGAACGAATGGTTACCCCCATTAATTCTGCTGAAGATTTGGCAACGCAAACTGAAGTACAGTACGGAACTTTGGAACACGGTTCAACCTGGGACTTTTTCAGGGTAATCAAATTATGTGACAATCTTTTTGAAATTTCTATTTATTTTGTACAACTTAATTCTAACAAATTTCGGTTTATTTTGCAGAAATCGCAAATAGGACTCTACAGTAAAATGTGGGAATTTATGAATGCAAGAAAGGAATTATTTGTGAAAACTTATGAAGAAGGCATTCGCAAAGTAAGAACTAGTAAGGGGAAGTTTGCTCTCTTAATTGAGAGCCCGACTAACGATTATATAAATGAAAGAGAACCGTGTGACACGATGAAAGTTGGTAGGAACTTAGATGCCAAAGGATTTGGTATTGCGACTCCAATTGGATCACCTTTAAAGTAAAGGCCATAATTAATATCAAATTTCAAAAGTTGTGCTGTAATCTCGACAATTTATTGAATCATTTTCTGTTTCGCAGAGACGACATCAACTTGGCTGTGTTGTCTTTAAAAGAGAATGGTGAGCTGGCGAAATTAGTAAACAAATGGTGGTACGATCGAACAGAATGCCGTCACGGAGACAAACAAGAGACATCGAGAAGTGAGCTATCGTTAAGTAACGTCGCGGGTATCTTTTATATCCTCATCGCAGGACTACTATTAGCTCTGGCTGTGGCACTTCTTGAATTTTGCTACAAGTCGCACAGTGAAGCGACCAGGGCAAAGGTATTTAATCGAAAGATACTCCAAAGTAAAATCTTGCAATTACATTTCTTCAAATATTTGTTTCTACATATATGTGTTGTATATTTTGTTGTTGTTGTTGTCATTGATCGATCAGGATGATATAGTTGCTGTTTTTATTTTTAGATTCCTTTGTCTGACGCGATGAAGGCAAAAGCAAGACTGACGATTGGCGGTGGTCGAGATTTCGACAATGGACGGGTGAGTTGGACTGCAATAAATAAAAATATGATAATCCATGGTAGTTTTTCGCGTGTACAAAGTATATTAAAAGTTACGATGCTTTTTGCATAAAGTTAAATATTGTACTGAAGTCACAGTGTCATCGCAAGTGTCAGAAAATACAAAATACACTCTTGCGATGGTACCGTAAAAGCGAATTCAGATATCAGCTTCCAACAAGTGAATGCAGTGGTGGAAAAATTTCCGAATTCATAAAATTTTTATCGAAATTGTGTATACACAATATTGATCAGTTGCCACAACAGAAAAGTGCCGAATTCGCTCATTGGCTTTCAACAATTTTTTTAACAACGAAAACTGATGCAAATGAATGTATTACGTATGATTGTATTGAAAATCGCTTCGCATGTCTAGCTTTTGACGGAAACTGTTTTGATATTTGTTTGAAAATTAATGCCGCCAGTGTTGCTGATGTATATTGTTCCTATGAATGAGATGTAAGATGTAAGAGCGAAGGAAAAGTTGTATGAAGTCACAGTGACTGATGATGATATTGAATATCATGATGATAAGTATCGATATGACTCGTTTAGCTGGCTGTACGTTGCAAAATGTAGTGTTGATTTAAATTGTTACAACGTTTGAGTTTGACAGTTTTCTACCCGTTGGATACAATTCTAGCGATTTGTAGTGTTTTGTTTTACTTTTAATTTCTTGTCTTTAGTGGTACGGACTGCAGAGTTAGACAGAGGATGCATGCGCCTTGCCCGGGACCACAAGTGAGTATTCGCTTCAATTTTGTTCATTTCACATTTACTTTCCGTTACAATTTTGTATCTCGGCATGTTTTTTTTCTGCCTACCCTTTCATAATTGAAATAATTAGGAATATTTGTTATCACTGTTGATTCATTGTTTTAGAATGATAATTGATTCACTTTTGTTCACAATGAACAAAACGCTGCGATTGAAATCAGAAATGAAATCGTGTTTGCAGATTTTCGTTCATTGTTTAATCTAGTCGTTTCGTCTAATAGTAAGGAACAGACGAAAGTATGTAAATAACTGCTTTTGCTTCAAATTAGTAATGCTGAATGTGATTCCCCCAGCTCCATTAGGTTGCATGCAAGGTACTTGATGGGTGTTAGACATTTAACCGGATTGTTCGCTGTGTATTGTAGATATGTTATAATTATACTGCATTTCAATAATATGTACCTCTGTTTAACATAATGATTAATCTCTTGATCTTAATGAAATACCTATTGCTATTTAGAAATTACGATTCAATCTTAATGAAGTTGCTAATTGGACCATTGAAAATCCCTGAAGTTTCATTACGAAACAGCAAGATAATCTTAATTATTATTAATCTCCGCGACTGAATGCATTTCAAACGTAGAGGGTGTGTTCCTACAGAGGAAGGAATTATTCAATCAATGACAATTAAACATTGAATTTTACGGAATGTTTCATGAACCATATTGAATTATGCGATTGGAGTTCATTCACTATATAATGGTAATCCTATGTTCCAGCACTGATTAAGTTGTGTGGTCATTTTGATGCGACTTACCTCGAAATTTCAGGACAACTTTTTTTAACAACTTATACTATTCAAATATTATCACAATTTAAATCATGAAATCTGGTTTATTCTTATCATTCTGTAGGATGCACAGAACTGTAGGACGCACAGACACCTTTCACGAAATCATCAAAAATGCTACTACAAAAGACTCAACTTTGTTTTTCTGAATGAAGTCGCACATTCACTAATCAATCATACGAACAAATATTTGTTTTATTATGAAAAAAAAAATTGTTTGTCATTACAATTTTGGTGAAAAAAATGAGAGCTGGTTCTGATGATTGTTTGAATTACAGTACTACGCACCAGCGAATGCGATTGGGAATGCGGAAGTGGACCAAGTGCACAGCAATACACACACGCAGGTGTAATGCAAGATGACGAGGAGGAATCGCCAACCATCTCACTGCCAACACCACCCCCACCACCCCGGCGACCTCCACGACGAAGCGTTACATTCGCGGATTTACCTTCAAAGAGTCCGCGACTAAGATTGGACAGCAAGTTGAACATTGCCGTGCCCTGGACACCTGTATCGCCCGGTCACTTTCTGAAAAGAGATCAAATCGGATACACCAATCCCGAGTACATCACGTAATTGACAGATGCTGCACTCAAATTGAGAGAATTATGTTTGCATCATTAATCATGCTCAAACGAAAATTGGCGTCAATAAATTCATACTTGTTGAACAGTACACTGTTTAGTAGGTACTCGAAACTCAAACCTGTGATTATATTTTCGTATGTAAGATAGAAAAGTTGTCTACATTTTTGTTTCTCCTGCAAATCGAAAAGTGAAGTTTTAAATCAAAAACCGAATGAAAAAACAAATTATACAATAATCAATTAAAAGATGAAAATCTCATGGTTACCAGTGTACTGTTTGAATGTATAATTTGCAATTATAATAATAGAAGATCATCGTTAGGTTCTGTTTGTAGATCAAGAATCTTAAAAAACGAAGCCAACGCAAAAGAAAAAGTATTAAGTAAGAATAATCAGCCGAACGCGAATAATAACGAGGAGGATTTTTTTCTATTGTTGCGACGTTGACATCCGATATATTCGCGTGCGTAGTATTTATATATGTACATTGTAAATAAATTCATGTGACGAACGTTTTACAAGCCGATGGTCCTGAGATGGGCGCATGTGCAACCATCATTTATTTATATATAAATGTCGTTCCAAAATGTGACGTCCATTTTGTGAAAAGTGGACTGTTATATAGCACGGTAATTGATAATGTATTGAATGTGAGTGTGAGATTGTGAGTGCGAATGAAAAGGTACCAGGTAACTTGTGCTGTGTGGTGTTACCACTGATTACGTTTCTGAACGAGATATGAGAGTCGTACGGATGATTATTAGATGTTTATTAATGGTTATATGAATGAAACCGTTCATGTGAATGTTGATAAGACACACTAGTTTTATTATGAATGTTAAATAATAATTAAAGCGCTAGATCACATTAACCGTCATTTGCAATTGCGACGTAAACTTTTTTAAAAACGTAAAACCTAAAGTATACGTGAGTTCAAATTATACTTTTTGTTCTTTATATTGCTTTTGTCACAGAGCAAGATGTAAATTAAATTATAAAAAAGGAAATAAACACCGCTATAAAGTTTGTGTATAATAATAAACATTCTTAAGGTTTACGTCGAAACTTGCCGAAATGTGAGATATAATTTTGCCGGACTAGTTTGACCTGGTTTTTACAAACGTAAGTGGCCAAATAACCGTGCCAAAAGAAAACGTTATTTGAGCTATGTTTATTACTATCAGAAAAAAAAAAATGAAAAGCCAGTTTTAATTATATTGATTTTCATCGACTTGACTTTACAATGCGAAAATAAAATTTTGTCACTCATCAGCGTTTAAAAAAGAACACAGAATAAAAAACGATGCAAATAGTTAAATTGAAAATAAATAAACATTAACGATAAAGTTGATTCAACAATAAATGTGTAAATTCAAGTCGAACTGAAAAAATCATTTTGTACATACAGATAATGTGACGGTGCATTTTTTGGAGAAAACCAATTTTAAAATAAAAGCAAAATGTTCTGTGAATTAAATTTTAAACAATGTGTTCCAACATTCAAAAGATGAACTGTCCAGTATTAAGTGAAGCAAATCTATCATATCGAAGACAATTTTCTTATTAAAAGTATTATAATAAAAAGTAAATGCTAAGTGCAGAAAGATATTACATAATATGAAAATGCATGTGATGTGGACTGAAATCGTGTTTCTTATATGAAACAGCATAAAAAATAACCTCGATAATAAAAACAAAAAATGGAAACTTGCGCGTTAAAATACTTGACATCATGAAATTAATGAAAAATCGAAGCTATACTTTTAGCTGCAATTTCAAGGTCGTGAGTTATTCAATTCTCTAATTGTACTAATTGTCGTACGAACAGTGACAAAAAACGATCACTGCTAATGTTGTTATCGAGTTGTCACGTTGTTCGTGCGAATTGCCATTTCTATATTAAAAAAAAAAGCAAACGCAACGGTTCGGTTGGTAAAATTTGTCAATAATTTGAAACGCATTAAAACTGTATGAGTTGAAGATGACAACATCTTTTGTATATAGGTACGGGTTTTCAAAATGGATTAATCATTAATAAAAGAATAGAATTTTTTTCAAAGAGTACTAAGTACTTTCTGACGTCTTTGCGAGCGCGGTTTGTTCCTGCGATCTGTAAACATATATAAATTCAGAGTACCACTTTCCAAAATGTTCATCAGAAATGCAATTTGTATTTTTTGATGTTAAATTCAAGAGGCTCGTTCGCCAATCGTGTAATGGAGATTGGAAAAATTTAAATCAATTATACAAATAAGACTGAAATTGTTACAAAAAATTTTATATCGTACTGAAAAATGTTTGATTGATGTAGTATTTTGTAGTTGAATACTGAATGCATTCGTTTTAAATGTACACTTTTTTTATGATAAAAGATTGAGTTTTTTGGTCCACTTTTCATATTCTAGTTATGACGTTCATTTTTTTTTTCGGAGTGAAACATTTATAAGCAGATTTTACTCGTTTCAACAGAATATTTGTGACCTTTTTGAGAAGGTGATAGGGAGGTCATATCTAACTTTATTTTATAGAACAATTTTTTTTGCATATTTGCTTCAACAGTAAAATCAAAAATAAATTTGTAATTAGAACCGTCGAATTATATGTCTGACTTTATATTAAACAAACTACTGAAACTGATAAAAAATTCAACTGAATACTAAATAATAAAATAAGTGGATTTAAGGGATCCCGAAAAATGCCTTTTTTGAATAACATTTCTGACGAGTTAAAATGTCATGATATCAAGTTAAAAACATTTGATTATAGCAAAAATGAATATTTTGGAAAATGGTATAATAAAAACGACTGAAGCAAATAATAGTTGTCGTGATAAAAATCATAAATCAAATTGAAGGGAACGTTCCAAATCTCAATTATTATCTGCATACGACGAACGACTATCATGTACGCCGTTGTGAGCATTGTCAAATTTTCCATAATATACAGTGTAACATGTTTTATTTAACAAGTTTACGATTATTTAAGAACCCTTTTATTAACAAAAAATTTTTTCTCAATCCTCTAATAAAATAATATGATTATTATATTTTCTATTGCTTTCGATACATTTTCTATTTTATTCTTTTTATATACAATCTGTAATTCCAAGCCAATTTTCTGCTTTAAAATATGTTCCGACAATTCTTCCTCCAGGTATTTCAGTTGAAAAGTAAATGATAATGAATCAAAGAAAATTTTATTTGGTGCAATTTAATTTTCATTTTGCTACCAACATGCTCGAGGCAGAACAGAGTAGTAATTCAGTACTTCTCAAGGGACAAATTCCGTGGGTTTTACGCTTGCGCAAACTAAGAACGTTTTCTCAGTCGGTAATTGGACACGTTTCATGAAGAAATAAATTTTCAAAAAATGGGCAATTGTGGCAAAGAAAAAGATTCATGAGCGAGTCATTTCGTAATCTCAATTTTGAAAATGTAATTCTTATAGACAGATTTTTTCGGAATGAGAATGTTATTCATTTTAAAATTCAATCGAAATTTGGCTTTACCTGCAATGAATATGATTTTGTCATAGTTGATTAACACTTTATTGAAATCATGCAAACTTTTTTTTTCTAAGATTCACGCTTTTTGAAATAAATTGATAAAGATTTAAAACGAAAAAATCAATGTTACTTAAGATTTTGTTGAACGACATCGTTCATTTGTACAGTAGCAAAATCGTGATGTGAATCGATGTAAGAAAACCCAAAACGTTACGTTGGTTATAGCAACATATAAAAATTCATGGCGTGTCCTTCGTAAAGATGCAAACACACCGTTCCAAAGTGACTCTTCAAAACGTGACGAGCATCGTGATGTTTGAAACGTCAATAGCAATGTTTTCGTGCTTCAACGTAAAAATGCATTTCAGGGGCTATACGATAAAAATTTTCAAACTACACACCTAATAGACGTTTTGCAAATTTTTTACCGTTACGATGTTCGTCTTGTTAAAGATAATGACTGTTTAAACGTTTTCGAGTAAATTTATTTTTCAACTGGATACCTGTTTTCAACTTGATTGTTAGATGCAAGAAACTAGAGACGAAAGTTTTATTTTCAATGTCGATATTATTTTTTGGTTTCCGCTTATTTTTCGCGTATTGCTAAAAAATGTTTTTCTTCGCTATATGACACATCTTTGAGCGTGCAAAGGTAAGCCAAATTTATGTTAAAAATATCGTTTATATGAATAATATATGTTAACAGTAGCTAGTGCAACCGCATGTGATGGTAAATGCGTTAGGCACAAAGTGCACTCTGGTGCAGTGCAACCCACTGCATGAAAAACCGAGGAATCATATACATTACTTGCATTGCGCACTGACAGTGTTGAACAAAAAATGCAAGCAAGCTTGTAACTTGAATTCTTTTTTTTTGTTATCTCTTGTACTATACTCATGGCGGAATACAAATACAGCATATTTTCAATTTACCTTCGAATTTGTTTCATCATATGAGAAACGTCCATTACCATAATTCATAATGGAATCCAAATTGGACCAATTAAAATTATGAATAACAATTGATTCATTTGCGAATATTATTTGGTTGATGCATCAGAGATGTTTTGCGACGTTGCTTACTTTCTTTTATGAAACAAAAGGTATATACGGACAGAAAAAGAAAACAGAGTCGAAATAATTTCATTACCATTTTTGTTTGGTAATGAAACATTTACATCAGCTTGGTTTTACGAGAAAATATGTGTTCTCGGGTTCTAATTAGTGACGCGAAATTCGATCATTTAGGATGAATATTATTTTCATAGCGACAAACGCGTTGCCTTTAATTTGTCGATCAGCTTAGACTTCTTCCATCAATATCTGTGAAAATGTTATATAGCTGGTACAATTAACTGACTGATAGAGGCAAAACTTAATTCATTAATTTGCAAAAACGATTGGTAATTTTTATCAGAAAGATCATTGAGCCGACCCGATGACATTTTTCTGATTGCAAATACAATCGCACACTTTATTCGTCAACTTTTCTCATTATTATTAAAACGAAATAATCAATTAGAAGTATATAACCATCCACCGACAAAAATATTGCCTATCTTGAAATTGCAATTTTGCTCTCATCTTGATCAGATATGTTTTATCAAAAAAAAACGAATGAATTTTTATTGAAAAAGGTAATTAAAAAATTGGAGAGGGGTTATCATTGGGAGAGTCATGGTATTGGGTGTCGTTGCCAGAGGGCGCCACCAAGTGTACAATTCAGATGATGACGTCATACAGCACGTCACCACCCACACAATCAATGACGCGACCTTACTGATTCAGCTCCCTCTCTTTCTGCCTTTTAGTCCAGAATCCACTGCTCAAAGGGGCGGTGGCTGTTACTACAACCTTGGCAACCCTGTCTATATTTAGAATCCTTCCTTTGGCCCTTGCCTTTTATCTCACTTTGTCCGCACTCTTTTATGAGTTTATTATAAACAATATACCTGCGCATCTTGTTACGGACCAACCGATAACATTATACATGCAGCATCAAACTTCGCTCAGATTAATTTGCATGAATGTTGTTATTAATGATCTCAGAGTTTACTCCTCTTAAGTAGTGTACTCAAACACTGCCAAAGACAAGTTAATAAATAACCAAAATATACATTTTGACAATTTATCATAGAATTTTTTTAAATGGAATTATAAAAGCATATAAATTTTTTTGCAAAACTTGAGATGGAAAATTTGAATTCCAATTGGGTGGTTCTGATTTTAATATGGATATTACAGTTTCAAGTGGGAGACGTATCTCATCAGAAAAACAAATACGGGGTATCTCAAAGGAAACTTGTAATCTTAAGGGAATAACCGATTTGACCTCATGCCAAGAAGATACGCCACTGTCGCCGATGATAACACGTTTCTCATGATCCTTAAAGTGTCCGAAAAGCCACCCTAAAAACCCGAGCTTCGCTTCTGATGGAAACCTAACTCTACGAATTAACACTAGAACTACCAAGAGAACAAATTTGGCTCCATTTGAAATTTAAATATGTTAATGTTGAAAGACACAAATTTTTAATGGATCAGGACAAATTGTATAACTTGTGTTTCAAAAGGGATTCACGTTTTGTGAATTTTTGAATGAAAGAAGTTATTTGTTCAAAAGTTATAATACAATTTGCCGATAAGTACTAAAGGGACAAATTTGTCTTGTAGATTTCTGTGTATTGAAAATTGGAAGTTAACTTTCGAACCTTACGTAAATTCGTTATATAATATCAAGAAGTTTCCAGAATTGAAAAATAATTTCATTACAAATAATTTAATTACTGTTTATTCGTTACTTTTGAGAAAAAATACAAGTGTTGTATAAAATCAACATTTTTGACAAATAATAAAATGAAAAGTTTACAAAAAACACATTTTTTACAAAATTTTCTATACGTAATCAAAGATAGGTATTTGTATACATGATTTTATAACGGAAGATCATGTATACAGCAATTGAAAACGACGATATATTCTATTGAAATGTTTAGAAAACATAACCTATATTCAGAAAAATTGATGACATATGAATCAATTTTCTGAAACATCAGTGTTTATTTCTAAATGTAATTTGGTATAATGAATAATTGACAATGAAACAACTATTGCAAGATAAAATAATGAAAAAACAGTGAAGTAAATTAGATTAAACTAAAAATTATACATCAATAACAAAAAACCAAAAATGAAATTATGTCCAATTTAATCATTGTTGTTCAAATTAGATTTAATTTATTTATTACATGAACTTATTAAATTTTCAAAAACTTTGTAGACTAATTTTCCATTACAAAATCATAATGAATAGAAATTAATAATTTGTGCAAAAAATTTGTTTTCCAATATTAAATTCAAAAAATACTTTTTTTTAAATTATGTGTATATATGTAATTATGTGTATATATGTTTGAATATTTGTCATATATGGACTTGCTATTGGCAATATAATAGCAATATTCAAAAGTAATCAATGTGTTTTTATATCGATGGCTCGCCCGCAGAAAGTGCCATTTCAAAATTTCAAATGTTATTTAAAATGAAACAATTTAAATTGGCATAGTTTTCGCCCGAACCATCGATATATTGCCAATATATCGTCAGTTTATGTTTCATGTATGAACAATATATTTTCCCTTTTAGCAGAGTGTTATTTATCACCATGAAGGATTATCAAAAACACCAAAAAAACATCTTTTGAAACATCGTAATGTTTTGTTTTTTGTGTGTTTATAAATAATGTATTAACATTGTTATTACCAACGTTCAATACAAGTTGCAATACCAATCTGTTTGAATAATGTTTTAATTATATTTTTTTAATGAAAATCATGAAGGAGACAAATTTATCCCCTCGGTACTTCTGGGGTAAAGGACTTTCCGGTACTTCTAGTGTTAATGAAATTGTCAACCGTGATATGCGAAACTGATTCTTCTCTAAATACAAATTCAGATTCTTCATTTGATATTCTCTTAACCTGGAGCAACTGATTTTAAGCAGCTATCACCAAGTGCTTATATTAACTGTAATGCCATTGACGTTAGCTAGATTTTCAAGTAATTACACTTGTAAGTGCAACAGAGCGTTTCACTTAATTGTACGCAGACAGAAACAAATTGCATTAAAAAGTCATACTTCCGACTTAACTTCAGTGATTTTGTAAATAATTTGCGGTATCATTATAAGACAGAGAAATAACTCACTTGGTGCAATAGAAATTTTGAAGAAAATAAAAAAGGAAAAAAACAACAATGGAGATATTTGTCAAAAGACCTAACTGATGTTTTAGAAAGAGCTTTCAAAACAAGGGAAAAATCAAAATTGTACAATGTCTTGCGAAGGCAAAAGCCTCTCGAAACAAAGCGATGTATTTATGTATAATGTCGTTTGTATTTTTTATACAGAATTGAGTACGTTGTTTCACCTCTCCGTCATTACCGCTCGCTCATTCCTGCATTAAAAATTTTCTCTTAAAAAACCCTTGAAATATAAAAGGACTCTCTGCTAACGGAATGGTTTACAAGGAACGATAAAGAGACGACAGTCATTTTAGAATTAAATATTTATATGTACGACAAACTTCCTTGACTAATGTATACATGAACTTTCGATATACAGCAAATGTCCTAATTTGCAGAACAATTAAGGCAAACCAGACAGTAAAACTTGCTAAGGTTTAAATCTTTTCTGTCAAACGGGCACTGTATCGTACATTCCGCGTAATTAAATAAGACAAGAACGATTAGAAAATGTTCAGGACCTTATCACTGAATAATTTGATTAACCCAAAAAGTTGAGAATTCGACTTGAGTTTAATTATTTTGATACGAAACAAGTTGTTTCAAGAAGATAAAAATATTACACGATTCGAAAAGATCCAAAACACAAGATATCCAGCTCTGAGAAGTCGTTGCTTAATTCAGACTTATATATTTGAGAATGTTCAGTTTTCTGTGCCCCCTAAGACACTAAAGCGCTGAAAACAGGAGTGCAGAAAATTACCAAAGTGGATTACACACATATTAAAATAGATCCCCCGGAAATGCCGGTACCAAAAACTTGATGGAAATTGGATTTGAGCTAGAATTTCACAGACAGATCTGGATTATTCAAATTGTTTGTAGTTTAATTTTACAGAAACTTTTGTTAAAGCTGGTGGCATACACAACCATCAAACTTTTTTTTTTCTTTCTTTTTTTTTTTTTTTGAATTTGGACAAATTTCAGTCAGTTCATTCCTTCAGGGAATCATATCAGAGATTCAACTTGAGTTTGACTTCTTAAACTTTCGCCTCGATTTTATCTCTATTGTTGACAAGTTTCGGCTGCTCTTCTCCATTAAACTGCATTCATAATTGTGAGAAGAAAAAAGTATCTAATTTTAACTTTTTTGCTGCAATCTTCTCTCACAAGTTTTTAGAAGAAGAAATTTCTAACTTTTGATAAATAAATAAACATGATTATATTCTGGGATGAAGCGGAGAAGCAGAGGTATAAATTATCGGGTGAATAGAGAGCCGTGAGCTGCGATTTCAAGCATGATCTCAACCAGCAGCTCATTGCTCCCAGCGTGAGGGTCTTGATGCATTCTGAAATCGCCAACATAGATTGATAGATAATCAAGGTGAAATACGCACCACTTCAATTAAACCATATCTTCAATTAAATAATGTTAATTTCATCATTAATTCATGCCAACATTTTCGTTCTTTAGTTCAAACAATTTGAACAAAAACATTTTGTGCGAGCCAAAATTAATATAAATATTAATGAAGGTATAATTTATGTTTCAGTTAATGGAGCACGTTCATGCGCTATTTATATACCGAACTAGGTTCAAAAAGCTTCCATTATTGAAAAAAAAAAAAAATTGCGAATTTCAAATATCAATTTTGAAAGCATGTACATTATTTCGTCAGGGGTGACTGAAAGGGTTAATCGCATGATTCATTGATTTATTAATTAAGCACAAAAAGCCGAGGCAATATAAAATTTTAATCCCCGTTGCAGGTCTTATTCAAACTCCTCTACATGGAGCGCGCTAAATATAACACGACATCGACACAAAAGAACGTAAACATTGTCAGGCTTATAAATTAAATAAGCAATTCAAAAATGATGTTTAACCTATGTCAGCGCAATATTGTTACCGGCGCAATGCGGCTTCCAACGGTCTAACGTCGACAACAATAAATATACTGCGTCAGTAATCTTAATCCTGGCGAGGTAACCCCGCGAGTTAATTATTCCTGAATTACATAATTAATCTAATAGCACCGGCGAATTGCACCTCCGATACCTTTTTTTTATCGCCCTAACAAAAGAATCATCTCGCAAACAAAAAATGCTGACGTAAAGCATCGTTGCGTTCGATTTATTCATCATTCTTTGAAATTTGTTGCACCCAAACGTGTGTACGCTGCACAAAGAACATGTTTCACAGTTTTATTCACAAATAATTTACTCTTACTCTCTCAAGATCCTCTGCTACATGCTGAAACACTTTACAAATAAGCCGAACGCTGTTTACGTTATTCCAATTACTGCGAGACTTTGATCTTACCAACAATGACAATAATGCTCTGAAATCTAACAAACTACATACCTCCGACCCAAAATAATATACAATTATTGGAACCTTTTTTTTTATCGTTCGTCGAACCAATTGGTTATTGAATCAAATTTGTGAAAAAAAAAATTCTATAGCAAGTGCCTGGCAGAACCCAAGTAAAAATTTATATAGAGCTCCATATACGTACCATATTTGTGTCATATATTTCCCTTTATATGTCAGAAATGCCCTAGTAAAAAAGATCATATATTGTCCATATATTATCAATAGATTGACAATATATTATTTTTCATAAAATCATATATTGACAATATATGGTCAATGTATTCTCAATATATTGTCAGTATATTGCCAATATATGCCAATATATTGATAATATATTGATAATACATTGACAATATATGGATGATATATTGTCAATATATGTTTTATGTATGGACAATATATGATCCTTTTCACTAGGGTGTGGGACCATATATGTCTATTATATCATATATGAGACATATATGGAAACGTATATGTCCCATATATGGACCCCTATATAAATTTTTACTTGGGAAATTGTGGATAGTAAAAAATAGATTAGAAATAGTAAATTAGGCAGAAGAAAATTAGAAATAGATGATTATATTGATGTGGTTTGTTGTTGTGGGGGGGGGGGTGGAATGATTGAATCTGGTGGAAAATATGGTAAGGTGAAAATGATAAGTTAGACGGGATCCATGGGTAATGCCCAGGACAAAGCGTATTATCTGTTCGGATAGATGTATTTGAAAGAGAATGGTAACAGCGGGGTTTGGCTGCGAGTTTATAGTGGCAATGTGAGTGCGAAGGTGGCTACTGGGTGGGTTTGATAGTTCCGACGGAAGGGTAGGTAACCCGAGGCGCTTGCGCTATCGGTATGTCCGGGAGCAGAGCGACGGCCGCCACTCCCGAGCGCGGCTTTGCGCGGGTGCGACCGTTCCGAGGAGATGTTCAGTGCAGGCAGCAGCAAAGGAGCCACGAAGATAAGGAGAGGCTGCTTAGGGCAAGGCGCTAGCTGCGCCAACCAGAATAAGTGCCCGACCATCTCGTAGGAAGAGGACCCTATTCGAGGAGCAGATCAGGTTACCGCTCCCCGACGCTGCTTCCGACTCCCAGGTGCAGTTTCTTTATCTCACTTTATTTGAACACAATGATAGTTTGTTATGTCGAGTGCTATTTTGGACTGAGACTTAAGTCTACGTTTGATCCTAGGAGACAAATGGTCCTCTTCCTACGTCGAAGGAGCAACCTGAGTGTACGGGAACGTAAGGCTGTTACTGCCAAAACGAGAGAGAGATCGGCACAGAGCTCTGTCAACAAGCGGATCATCCACATGAATTGATCGGCGACTATATGTAACTGTCAGCGTAACAGTGTTTTTGATGGTAACGGGGCAGTGCTGCTGTGTTTGTGAGACACAAGAGTCCAGGGTGTCTGTCACAGCCAACGCGAGTTTCCAAGTTTTCGTTTATATTCTGTTAACAAAATGGGCTTACGCGATATCATGAGGACCTCCAATCCATCGTGCCTTGGAGTTTTGCGCTCCTTGCAGCCGCTGTCGTCCTGCTCCCGGCCACGCAAAGATCTTCCCTTGCCTACGCCGCGTAAGTTCAATAATTCATCTCATCGCTGCCCAGCCACCTACAATCACAGTTTGCTTATCGACCCTCCGCAAAAAAACGAACATTCTTATGAAAAATAATTAATAATCTGTCAATCCAATTCGCTCAGATTTCCTATTTTCAACGTCAGATGAATTTCATTTATGTTGCCTTGTCAGTTGTACTTTTTTGTTTCCATCGAGACTAGAGGATAACTTTTTTATCTCTTTCTCTCGAATAAACTGTCATTCTATTCAATTAGAGAAAAATAATAACTTTTTTTTTTTTGTAATTTCAGTTCAATCGATAAAAAGGAAGTGTATTTTATTGAGAACAAAATTTAAGATTTTGAACAAACCAAGAATGGGTCTATCAAAAGATTTCGAAAATTACCGACTTTATCAACGCGATTCGAATGGAAAATCAGATAAATAATCAATCAAGACTCGTCAAATTTGTGCACCGAATATTAATCCGCGTAAAAATAATTGATGCACTCTATAATTATCATGCACAATAAGATTTTCAATGATTTATCATACAGTCCTTGTTTCTCTTTATTCAGTGACCTATGACCTACACATTTAGATGAGAGCTCATCTTAGTTGACCCGCGAAATTTCCATTGTAAATATATTCAAACGAACACAAGCAGTGTTGCTTCTTAAATGCTTTTTGCATTATTAGAAGATACAGCAATGTTTTTTTTTTTTTTGTTTTCTATTATAATGTATACTTCATATATAATTAATTTGTCAGCTTTAAAATCCAAACACTGATGGTGACAGGTTGAACTGAAAGACATTGTTTGTGATAGATAGTGTAACAATTCGCTGTGATGTTACATTGACCTAGGTTAGGGTCACGTGCTTTCTGTCTCTTGGTTTTAACCTACTTGAGTGCTTTATATTTAGACACAAGTGCATAAACGCCATAATATGACAGAAAATGCATCGCAATAATGAATTACACACTTGTGCATTGGTTATGCATTCTACATAAACTGTATTGATTATATCTTAATGCACACAACGGCACGTATGATGTTGATAGCCTTTTAAAATGAAACGGCGCTCGCGCGTGAGGAAGAAAACTTTCGACTGTTTTACTAATTGAAACTTCATTTTTCACATTTTCACAACAATAACAAAATAATGTTTCGTCTATTCAAACTGTTTTTCTTTAATCAGAATCAACTTTAGGCAGCAGTTTTAATTATTGACAAATATTTATTCAATTATTAATAATCACTTTTTTTTCTTTGCATAAAAATCAACAATTTTGGAAAAATATATTTCCTTTTGAAATCATTCGAACTGCCAAATTATGATTGAAGCGAGTTCGAGTTTTTGTATTCATGTTTTATGACCGAAATTCGACGTGACTCGTCACTTTCATTCACTAGATATGAAAGTTCATAGCTGATAAATTGCGTTGAAAATGATTTTCGCATTTTTCGGAAACATTGAACAATATCTTATTTTTGTTTACGTGCATTCATAAAGTGCGGTTCGATCTCGCCGGAAAATGAAAAACAAATTTCAAAATTTCATTCCGGTATGGAACGGAAGAAGGAAAGTAATTCACGAGAGAGAGAGAGAGAGAGAGAGAGAAGAAAGAAAAAAAGGAAGAAAGGCTCGTCATGGAACCAGACTAAATTTAAATTTT
>JAAMPD010000998.1:0-31775 GCA_025266255.1 Trissolcus basalis
ATTTTCAACATTTCAACATTTCAAAGAATAATAAAAATAATGGTTATAAAATGAAATAAAAATTAGAAAAAAAAGAACTTTCATAATTTACAAAATATTTCCATGAAATTCTCTACCAATTTTTAATTTGGCAAATTTTTTTTAATTGAACGAGCCTGATTTTTTTATTCATACCAAATGGTAAATCTGTCATTGGGTACCCCCCCCATTGTAGGATAATTAAAGTGTGATAACAAGAATTACGTGATTCACCTGTGCTAGACGCGGTTCGTTATCGAGTCGCGAGCCACGCGTTGATTCAACCTGTAATCGCAATCGAATCTAATCGCTACCTACCGGCACCTCCTAGTCTTGGTGTTATTACGAGCGCAAACCTTAGACACAAAAATTATACGGCTCCTCTCGAAAGTGCACGCCAATCGCACGGTGCTGTACGATCGGCTGTTCGCGGTAGGACTCAGCTAAAATCACTTCACAAAAAGCATCCGAAAACCAAACATAATAGCCATAGTCGGGGTGCGTTTTTTGTTCACAGACTCCGAACTTGCTGATTCAATTTATCCGAGAATATATCACGATTTCTCAGAGAGAGCTGATTTTTCGAAAACATTTTTCGACGTTTCAGCTAAACTGTGAATGAAAATAAATTGGAATTCAGCCTCGATTCAGAAATTGGCCGATTTTGAGTCGAATTCCAGATAACCGATCTAACCAATCAGAAAGAAAATTGTCGGTCATTAATTTTTCAGACAATCAAATATGCGTACAAACTTGTTCTAACAGTTGGTTCTGAGATTATATGATAAATTGATCTAGAATACAGTTTGAAGTCTGTAGAAAGTATGCAAAATTGAAACCCATAATGTGATTTAACTTTTAGATTATCCGTTGTTAGAGTGTTCAACTCAACAGCGTTAGTTTACGCTCAACCGATAATAAACTATTTATTGAAAAATAATTTTTCATAATATTTCAAAGGTATGCGCGTGAAAACTGGTTTTATTGAACTACGCCAATCAGGCGTGTAGCTTTGAGACTAATGCGATTTTTCGTGGAATACATCAATTCGTCGTTCTCCCACATAATACATTTTAAACAACACCGCGCCAACCAGTGAGAAGATTCACCCTAATTAGGCGAATTTGAACAATGCAATTTTGTACAAAGGGCATTACGACAAATTTTGCTCATTTTCTCGAGCGATTTTCAGCTTTGCCGTCGTTATAACATTTTTATGGTGCAATTAATTAAAATTTATATTCTACTTTTGCTTCATTAAAAGTCGTTCTGATGAATCAAGACCTTCGTTTTTTGCGATTACAAAATGGTGCTTTTAATTTAAAATAAATGAAAACAAAGCGAGGAACGAAGAAGTGTTGCAAAAAACACTAAATAAAGCTCATGGGTGATGGTTTACAAACACGAAGCAAGGCCAGGATTTGCTATAGCCGCAGAGATAGACATTTGACATTTAGAAGAAAATCGCCAGCCACAAAAGCAATATCGATTTGTTTTAGAACTGATCATTTTTACGCTTTGTAACAGTTGAAATGTTGTTTTTATTTATTTCTACTCTTTATTTTTTTATCTTATCTTTTTTTAATTTGAATAGAATTCATTGCAGGTGAAGAAATAAAATCAAATCAAAATTAGACAAAAGAATAGCGCCATTATTTTTGGAATCGATTTTATTTCAAAGAGAAGACAATGTTGCAAGAAAAAAGTTTTTTTTTTAATTTCAATTGGATGTAGATAGACGGTGTTGCACATTGCAGGATTTCTCGGTTTTCCTTTGCAACATTTAAAGCCTGGAGGAATCCCTAACTTCGTCACACCGTCTCTATTTGAATCCCCTTTTTTGTGGCACATAAAAAAAACTTGCTAAAGCAACAGATGCCATCGACCGGATTGGCCGTCTGCGCGTGACATCATCGATCTTAAGCGCCCTCCGAATCACTTCATCATAGTACAAATCAAAGAAATCTACTTTTAAAAAACGTAAAATTTTCGATGCAACCATAAAAGAAGAGCAAAACGATTAGAAAAAAAAAATTATGAAATAATATCAACTCGACTATAAATTAATTTGTACAATTTTGTTGACAACTTTTATACACAATTGTTTGGTAATTTTAATTTCAATAGTTGATTAATTGTTGGTAGTTCTGACAAATGACAAAATAGTAAACAATTTTTTTGTTAGAATCAAACATGTGTTTTGGTGACACCGAATCGCTTTCATCAGTACCGGAAACTAAGCGAGCCGTTTCCCTCATACAAATGCACGAGATGCTCGGCCTTTTTATGTTTCAGACACCGACGCGAACGTCGGTTCGTCAATGCTCGATTCGTCCTATTCACAAAACGAGCTTCATTGTACTACATATCTATACACATGTCATTTTTTTTTATTTCTTCTTTAAAAATTAAATCAGGTAGCCACAGCAGCACCACTTGAACCTTCTTCTTTGCACAACCCAGTTTCTTTTATTTGGCCTCTGGGGCGCACGATCAAGACCAACAATTTCTCGATCAAAATCACACTCGACGAAATTATATTGCACACTCTTTTTTTTTTCCACCGGTGTGTTCTCGGATCATTTATCATCAGCGGGCAATTAAAAATGAAACGAAATGAAAAAAATAATTGCAACTAATTAAAATGTCACAGCGATTTGCATAATCGAAAAAAAAAAGAAATTAAAAAAAAAGTAGCAAACGATCGTACGTGCGAACAAAGTTTGTCGAATGCGAAATTCCGCAATGTAACATTTCTTACATCATTAAAAAGATTTAATGGGACTATGAAAATGCAGCTACAAATGTCACTAGGTCTCATAAGTTTGCCGAGTGTTAAGATAGAGGTCGCCCAAACTGCTGCACATACAGCGGGGCTGGTTTCACGATCAACGATCGTTTTGAATGAATCACCCGATTTTTTGCCGTCCCGATCGTTTACACTCGGCTAAATCGAACACTTAATCGCAAGTCAGCGTTCGAGGTCAATGAGAACTTAGCAACCGTCAGAACGATAGCGGAGATATAAGACAACGCGCCATAATGTACGAGCGAAAAGCCGGCGCATACACGTTTGCCAGTCGAGACCAACGAGAATTTCGAAAATTGAGGACTGCATGAATGTTGACCAACCCAAATCCCTCGAACACGAATCGTAATTTATAACGATCAGTTATTCGAGTTATTCGCGAGTTCCATAAAACGTAAACTTTTTTGGACTAGGCGTGAGATTAATTTACAAGTGCGTGGCGTGCATTTGCATAATTGCAACGGACGCGAGAACCTGGTCGCCGTATCACGTCCGTTACGCATAGTTCACCTAGCGATTTCAGCAGTGTATGTGCATGTGCACAATAATATGCGCACTTCAAGCACGCCGACTTCAACCAGGCCATCTACCGACTTCATTGCAACGAAACAAGAACAACAAAGAAGGGGACGAACAAGCATAATAATCATGCCTCTATGGCCGCTACATTTTTGCTGAATTTTATTCATTTTTATTTACTCCTGTAGAGTAAATGTCATGATAAAAAGGGAAACGAAATTTTCTAATTCGTTTTTGAAAATGATTAATTTCATAGTTGGGGTACCACCTGATCAAATCTAAAACCCGGACAAATTAATTAGAAGCATCCGGCTTTTACAAGAGCGTATAACTTCTAATTACAATTGTCCCTGGCATGTAACATAATTCAAGTCCTTTTTACTTAGTCTACGCTTTTATCAGCAAGCGTAACCAGCAAGTTGGTCGGGCTTTTTTTATAGCCGAGTTGGCTTAAACATAAGCCCAAGTTCGTGACATAAGGGAAGCAAGGGCCATATTCCGTAAGAGCCCTGTCTGAAAAACGGAACATTACCCATAGGAAGCAACGTACGGGAATGCCGTGTAGAGATGTGCAGATACGAGTTACGAACAGATAATTACCATTCTCGAATGGCCCTTACCCTGTTATACTTACATGGGAGCAATTACTATCTTATGGCCCCACGTCTGCGATTTCTTCGGATTCCGCGCACTTTTCTTCGTCTAAACCTCAACGACAAACTTCTCATCATCCAACGAAGATGGCGTTTCAAAAAAACAACATTGTAACTTGAACTGAAAATCAGTTCATAGGAACGTACAAGTTCAAACTTGTTTTTTTTATTACAATCTAAAATTTGAAATACTTCTGAACACAAATATATATTTTTTATTTCAAAAAAGATGTTAAATGTTAATAATGATAATAATACAATTATACAATTTTGTTATAGTTTGATAAAAAAAATGTAAAAAAAAGTTACATTGGAAATTTCATGACAAAACAAGAATTGGTTAACTGGTTAACAGAAACTTAATTTGAACAGTTGATACTCTTGAATTTGTATTTCCGATTTTGTTAAATGTAAATGACAATATAATTGTTTTGTTGAAATGACAGGATTTGAAGTTAATAACAAATAATAAAACTAATGAAATGTTTGTAATAACAGTTACTAGTTGATAAGGCAACAGTAATATCAGTTTGAAAGATTGACCTAACGGTTAGACTCCCCGTATGGTTGTATATGCAAGGGCCAAGCACCCCTTTGCACTGCCACTCCAGGCCTAGTCTAACCATTATCGAAGAAACACCTGGTAATCGGATAAACGACCGAAAAGAGACACAGATGTTTAGAAAAAGATCGATATTCACGAACCTTGCGTCGATTCAATGACCCGCCTCCGGTAGTATGTATACTAATTAACCAACAGAGAGCAACAACTCCAAAACCTACCATTTACATAAACGAAAAAAAAAAAAAAGGAAAAAGTGAACATTTTTAATTTGACGACGTTGCAATTTAGAAGTATTTTTAGTCGAAAGGACTATCAATCACGCGGATTGTTTTTATGCAAATGTGCAACTGTGCAACATTTGCGAAAATTCTCTATTGTACAGGAGGAGAGAGAAAATGTCTAACACGAAGCGTTTTGTGGTGGGTCTGATATTGCAACGGTGAATTGCATACACATTTACTCCGTCAAGTAGAGAAAACAAAGATTGTACCAAACGGCGGCTTCCATATAGCCCGCAGGCTTTTTGCACCTCAACGATGGCAGAAGAAAAAAGATCGATTCATTGTAAGCAATAAAACGACTGCGAAAATGAGAAGCCCCAAGACGCGAGCGCGTTAAACTTCAACTTTCCACTCCGTTTCATGTTGGAATTTAAATGATCAAAATGTTTCAACTTTACCATCACTTTCATTTAGCGGTAACGAAAATTGGCCGGTAAATCAAAAGTTTGTAGATAAAACACGATCTGTGCTATGGCCAAATGAAGGATCATTTTTGGATTGTCATTAGCAGCCACGGTCTAATCGAAATCGCTTGAACGAACACTAATTGACAAACACGAAGCAATCTAATTGGAAATTTTACAATCGCAAGAGATGAAGGCGAGGCGCTCGTTTTTTTTAGCGATGGCGTCAAGGTGCTTGCTTTGGAGATAAGTGCTACTGAGATGATATTTGAACGAGAAATTAGAACCTGGCGCTAAGTGGTCAAACGCGTCTGGGAAGCATCCAGATACCATCTCCCAACTTCCCGCGGACATTCGCAGCGACAAAAATCAACAATGAAAAGTCGACGTTTGCGGTCCTCGCGTAGGTGGGACACATCAGTTTTACAAAGGAGAGGAGGCACTAAAACTTGATGCGCCGTTGATTTATATCCTCCGTACCAAGAAATAAAACCGTGGCAATAAAAATGATACAAAATTTATATTGACAACGAGACCCAAGCACCGACAATTACAAACTCATTTTTTTTTCATCCTCAAATTGTCACAATAAATGTGTCATGTTCCGGTTTGGAAAACAAGGATTAAATCTTTGCTTCGGGGGGCTGACGATAAATTCTGAAAAACCAAAAGTGTGAGAAACTAATTGATCTCTCGTTTAACACCAGCGACAGCTGATTCTGAGTTATTTATTCTAGAAAACCGAAACAAGCTCAAAATTTTATCTGATCATACACTCTGCGCTAGATGTCTCAGATCTTGTCAGATAAAGTATAGATTCTTGGCTCAGATTGACACAAGGCAAGTAATTAAGAAAAAAAAAAACATGTATGCCATATATATTTTGGATATGGTGGCATACATGGTGACATGTATGATAAAATATATAGTGATGAATATGAAGTATATACGGTGATGTATATAATGACGAATACGAAGAATATATGGTGACGTATATGTCATATATATTTTGGATATGATGGCATGTATGGTGATATGTATGACAAAATATCATAGTGATGAATATGAAGTATACAGGGTGATATATATATAATGACGAATACGAATCATATATGATTACATATATAGTAAAGAATTTGAAGCATATATAACGACATAGATGATAACGAATATGAATTACATATGATGACACATACGATTAAATGTTTATTACATATACCAGCATATATAATTACATACATACGCATATATGGTCAAATATATGTCGGCATATATAACATTCGTTCAGACATCGAAAATTGATTGCGAAACAAAGATGACCCTAATTATACATTGGATTGGAATATTAAAATTCGACCGACGATTCGGGGTGCAAGTTATAAATCCGCTAGTCAGAATTTAATGATCATTAAAGGCTGTAGCAACACGCTGATGCGCGGAGAGGTTTACATGGTTTAATGCGCGTCGCAATCAGAAGGCGTAACGCCCACACGTATACGCGTTTTGGTGCGTGTAATTGACGATAAGATGAAGATTCCCGGCCGATGGATTGCACGCGCGAGAAGATACCGATACGGAGCTGCGATCTCGATTTACTCGTTCGTCAATGCCTAACGGAAATGCACGTTTGGCTTTGATGATTGACGACAATAACACGCACTCTCGTAGCACAATAAATATCCATCTCTGCGGCGTACGCTAATAAAACGCAATCACTCCTCCGGCAAAAATAAAAAGCCCGGCTTTAAATGACCGAGCGAGCAATTTCAATGGCGCGTGATTGAAATAACAAACAGTAATTAGAATTAGATTCAAGCCTGTGTGGGAGCTTTGATAAACGATCAGATCCTCGAGTGGCGAATGCGATTCGAATCGCAGGCTGATCTCCATCCGCGAAATTCCAACGACAACTTTCAATTCGATGCTCATTTTACCACTCGTTCCCGTTTTGATACGAGGGAGGCACAATTCAACAAGGGACCATTTTTCGCCATTAGTTCCGTTCATGGGAAACAGTGTGTTTAGTGCGTAGAAACCATCAAGTGTGTCGCATCGAACTCAAATCAAACCTCTAATCACAGTCATCAAAAAGATTCTCACCACGAGGAAGGATACATTTTCCCAGAACGGATATTAATTGTTCACTTTGTTATAACAGTCGGGTTCCCTCTCAAAAACATTGCTTTCCTAATATATAATTCATTGGCTCAATTGGGAACAATAATAAAAAAGATTAGTTTCCCTATGATTAGGGCAAAAATGTCTATAATTACAAGGTGGTATGTCAGTTGGTTTTTTGGTCGGCGAGCGCATAACCTTCAGAGTGATACACTCCCTCGAAAAATGTATCTCGAATTTGTGCTCTCCCTTTGACCTCTAAAAACGGTACAATTATAGAAATCATCAATTTCGGGACTCGCCCAGTTCTCTCTCTTAGATCTCGGCCGACAATTTGGAACGGTCGGATCGGGAGCTGCTTGGGCAATGTAAGTTGTTCGGTACGGTTGGCATTGGTCGCTGACGGAACGACGTGTTAATGAATTTTTCACCCGTACGGTTGAAAGTAGCGAGGGCCCCCCGCAGACACGGTTTGTTGGGTCGCATTACACGCTCGCTCGACGGAACAATTGCAAACTATATAGGAAATTTCACTAAACGCTATTAACGTGGTAAAAGAGCAGTGAAAGTACGTCAACCGTTTCGCGTTATTTATTTTTGCATCGTCGAGTTTAATTGCAGACCCCTCCGCTACAATTTTATTGGATAACCATACTCTGATTAATGAAAGCAACCGGCCTTATGATTTATAACTGTAATCGCGCGCGGACGTAATTCAGCGCTTATTTTAAACGCATTCATAAGCGTGCGTTTATTAATCGAATAACGACGCCGACTTGTTTATCGGTATCAACATTTGTTTTGCGCGAGAGACGCATCTTACGAATTTTTCAGATTTATATTTCACGAATTACAACGTTGTGAGTCAACGGCGTTGAACTGAATAATATAGGAATGGAGGTATATACCTTTTTGGAATAGTTTTTTGAACAAGTGAGAAACTCGAAGTGCAGAAAATCCCACCGTTCATACAACGCCGATATGTTTATTATAGTTCACGTTCGCCTGTTTACACATACGTTACGCTTCGCATGAGATCATTACACCTAATGTTGCAAAATATATTTCAAAGATAACAAAATTGACTCACTTTAATTTTTCATAATTACAAAGCGTTACGTTTTCTCTGTCTTAACATTTGCATTATCAATTATTGTAATATTGTCCATCTGATATGCAGTTGTATCAAACTTATAACATCTCTTCTATTTTAAGACGAACCAATGACATTTCACCAAGTAGACACAAAAGTAAAAATGAAAGAAACAAAATTATACGATATAATTGCAAGCAATGATATGTCTCCTCTAAATAGAAAAGTTAATTTTATATATAAGTAAATATGTTCTGTTATATATTACAAGTGAATATGTTTTATATATAAATAAATAAGTATATATGTATAAAAATACATATGTTCTAAGATTACGAACATTTATAAAATTAAAATCACTGGGGAAAAAATTGTGTTTTTTTGAAACACTTTTCTAATCACTTTTCAAACATTATATGATGTTTTTCTAAATTTTACTTTCACAAAACAAAAATGTTTGCCTCGCTCAAAACAAACAAATCAAAAAAAAGTTTCAAAACAATCGTGTTGGAAATTCGACTGTTTTGACTGTCAAAGTAGAAACGTTTGAAAGCAAAAACGTTTCCAACAACACGCAAACTATTTCAAATGAAATGTTTCATTTTGAACTTGACAACAAATGTTTTAATTCAATCACTGATGTTTTCATTCCAACCAGACGATATTCAAAAAAGAACAAAAAAAACACGTTTTGTATATATACAAACATTTATCATTTTTTTCTTCACACTAAGGAACCATCATTTTTTACATTAAGCTGAAAAAGGACGGCATTATCAAGTTGAACTGAACTTAACGACACACACCATCTGTGACATTGCATTTTGCCTTTTACATATTACTTTCGTAGCTTATCTAGGTATCCAGTGGGAGAGATTCGCTGGCTGGCACGCACTGTGCTTATCTTTTGTCAAGCTCAGCAATTTGCAACGTGCAAGTTAAATTTATGCATCGTCGGGGCCCGCAACAAAATCGGCATAACAACGTCGTCCCTCTCGGCGAAGATCAATCCCCGTTGACGTTGCGCGTATAAGGAAGAGCTTATGCACCGGCGGCCCGAGTGACGTTACAATTGTTGATGCTTACGCGATAGATGGCGGCGCGAGACATCCAAGGAGAGATGGACGCAAGCTTCCTTAATTATGCAGTTTCAATCGATGCCACTGTAGAGAAGGCCTGGAACTGAGCACGGGCATGCGAAATGTCGAAAAGATATCACGGCCTTTGAGGCCGGGACAGATGCCGCGGCGATATAAGTCCGCCGATAAAAAAAAGCACAAAGCGATGGGAGAGAATAGGCGAGCCTGTCCGCGCGGCATCGATAAATTGTGCAAAAATACGTTTTGTTTGGCAAAACGAGACGCACGCCTTCGGGAAGCTCGATGCGCGTGCACGAGTGATACCAAATGGCAGCCATCCGAGCCAACGGTGAAAAGCAACAGAAACCGGTTATCGAGAGACTGCACTCATCTAAGATGGACTATATAAAATCTCATCTGTTTTGTGCCAAGATCAACGACGGATTTATTATTCCCCCGCGACAAAATCGGCCCCGCGTGTACGAAAAAGGTCGCAAGATTCATCGAAGGATGGGCGCGATCGGAATCAGAAAATCGATTATGGAACGGGCGTTAGAAAGTAATGGCATATTAACTTTTGAAATTTCAGCCGGTATCCGAGGGAGTTATTAATTGCTCGGCGCGAGAATTGGAACTGGGTAAAAAATGTTCAACAAATAAGTGACATTTAGCACCGGTTTTAATAAATAAATTGAGCCTCGCCGAGTGAAAACCATGGGAGTCGCTCATGCGTGTCCGAGCAACGTAAAAAGACAATATTAAACATCGCTTAATTAATTGTCCGCGATTAAGAAACTCTGGCTGCTTTTGTATGTTAAAAAAGCCGATGATTCTAGATGCCAGTGTTGTATGACTGGGCACGTTACAAGAGTTTTGGTATGCAACCAAAGGGATGTCTCTTGAATGAAATATTACAACCACGTACCATCCTCTTACGTAACTCAATTGAGACAAAACGAATTGTGTGTTTTAATTAAGAAAACCTTGCCGCAAATAAAGAAAAGCGATACAACAACGAAGGTTGAAGTTGATTTTCCAAGTTGTCGCAAAATGAAATTCGGAAATAAATTGATCAAAGAGAAATGCAGGGAAAAAAGCAAGTACAAACAAGATGCAGAAGTTGGCTTTCGTGTGAAAGCACAGTAAATCTACGGATCGGCTTCTAAGGAGAGAAGAGAAAGCCTGAGAACATAACACGAGTGCAGCGCCGACACTTGCCATGCCGCATCCAGAGTAATAGATGTTAAACTTTGGGAGTGGCTGCTGCCTACTACAAATCGTATCGCGGGATTCGAATATACGCGCGAAAAGGACGCAAAGCGATCCTTTCCTCTAGGCTGAGTGCAGTTTCGTTCCCCCCACTCTTCGCTTCTTTGATACGGAGATACAAGTGCCAAAGGTTGCGTCACCCATCTCAACTTGGTTGGATGGTAATTTACAACCATCATCGAGAAGGTTATCAATTTCGGGCTTACCTAGAAGATTGTAGAGCAACGAAAAAAAAAAAATAGCAACCAGGCAAAACTGAAAGGGAGCTCATTTTTCGTCACTCTGTTTTTGATAGTTGAAATTTATTTGAGTTTCAAAATTAAAACTATTCGATAAATCAAACGGAGGATGATTGAGTGAAAAATTGTCCTTGGATATGAAAATTGACAAATGGGTTGCATGGATGTTGAATAACATTGGTAATAAATCAATATCAATTTGGGCAACGTTCCGAGGGATATAAAATTCAAATTTTGAATGAAGCCTGCAGACCAGCTCGAAATGTTTCGGCACATAACGAGGGACGATTCGATAGCTTCCTGGAAAGCGGGGTTGGGCACCTGTCCTTCAGTGGCTTTCAATCCGAAGCTTTCTTCGCAACCGGTGGAGAATCACTGACCGTCCATTAAAGAGCCTCGGCCTTTCGCGCCAAATTTAAATCCCTGTTGCGTTACGTTCACTGGAGCGATCATTCAGAACTTGTCAAATCAATGAATTCTTATTGAAACATCATTTTTAAATTGTCACAAATTTGTTTCAATAAAATACAATTACACTTGGATGACTTTATTTTGTTTAACCAAGTGGTTGTACTTATTATCGACACTGTCATTTATTAATTCATAATATGAAAATTAATAAAATATATTTTATGAGATTTTAATTTTTTTTTTTTTTTTTTTTTTTTTTTGATCAATTGATACAAATTTTAAATATAATTTGACGATAAGTTGATAATAAGTACCGACTACCTTAAATGATACGAATTTCTTTGTTTTATGGTCCGATCAAAATAAATAGATCTTTAGTGTGAAATAAGTGATTCGGAGATGCGTTCGAGGTTCTTTATCAAGATTGAATTTTATCAGCTTCATTCAAACGTGATCGCATTCAATCATCTGATTGAATTTTGAGGACCGATTCTGAAGCTACAAATTTTATTACAAGTTATTATGTAATTGTGGATTCAATTTCGAGTTACTTCTAGATACAATAGAACAAATATTTTCACACAACTGGTGTTTTGACTGAGATAAGTTGGAACAAAAATAAAACTTTAGGAAATGTGACAATAAATATGTTGATCCGGTGGTCAGAATTTACGACAATCAATTGATAAGATTACAAATAGTTGTCCAGGTCATAGTCAAAGTTAGAAAAATAAAGGACGACCCTAAGCAGATGGCAGTCCAAAAGATAGCAATAAAAAGCTGGTTTTCTTTTCATGCCTCACTTTTTCTCATTCAGATCTATTTTCATAAACCATCTTAATCCACCAGTACCAGTTTTACAAATTTCAATTCCAAGCCAAAAACATTATTTTAAATACATACCCAGTTCTTTTTGTCGTACAAAATATATTAACTTTTGACTTTTCAATTAAAATATTCAAATTAAAATGTAAGCAAAACAGAACTATTCTAACTATCTTATCAATGTCAATTTAGAAAAAAAAAAAAAAAAAAAAAAAAAAGACGAAACAACGGAATTTTTCATTAGAAAAAATTTTTCGTAGGCAGAATATGAAAAAAACGATGTTGATAAAAATTCATGGATTCCCCGCTGGTCGTTTCAATCAATTTATAATTCATGATCGTTGATAGGTCTGTATTATGTTTGAGTATCGCACATTCGTGGAATATTATCTTCCAGCTGTTTGGGCACGTATTTGACATTGAAGTTGGGAAAAAAAATAAAAGGGCAACTGTTTTCGCGGCAAGTAATCCTCGGCGGTTTTCATGCGTACATAATCAGCGTCAAATTACCCGAAGCCTCGGTCAAACCGCATATTTTGTGAAGCACGCGGCGTTGAAAATGCCCACGGTCACTCAAGAGTTACTTCGAGGGCACAAGCGCGTGAAATTGTAATGTAAATAGCGACTCGTTTATATAAAACGTTTTCAGACTGTTCTTTATAATTACACGAGTGCGAGCCAAATGAAATTTACCTTTTGTTTTCCATAGATCCAAATCTACACCTTTTTGTTCTGCGGAGCCGTTCCAATTTATCAACCGACGTGACGTGTTATGTCATTTGCATTTATATTAGTCATCATCTTTTCCCACATACATAACTTTATTCATTCCGCGTAATTTATAAAAAAATTTTTTAGCTTTTGTTTCATTGATTCAACCGTTTTACAAGTAAATAAATCTATTCCGTGCATCAGGTGCTGTATAATGTGTTAAAAGATTTTATTCATTTTCGAAAAGCTAAAATTTTAGCCAAAATTATTTTGACTGAAAATATACATTTGAATATCAAAATTTTATATTATTTTTGAAATAAATTTTGGTTTTAAATTTTATTCACATAAAATTTATTGCTGCTTAATAAATGATTCAAAATATAATTATAAATATATATATTTTTTTCAACGGATCATTCTTTTATAGTATAGAAAATATTTTCATTAAGACTTCAAAAAGAGAAAATAAGTGATTTTATTTATTTGGATTCCATTTAATATAAATGATTTGATTAAAAATATTAACTGATATATATATTTATTTGCAATAAGTTCAATAAAGGAGTATTTAAATGTTGATTTTTTAATATGTTGACAAAATGATATATGAACATTCCATCTTACTATAAATATGAGTATCGTTTGGAGTATCATTTTTCTCGGATGCAGCGGCTGATGAAATGCATCGCGTAATCGAAATACCTCCGGTTTTCTGGTCCCACCATTGTGTTGATCAAAAATAAAATCTTGATTTCCTATGTTCTTTTTCGGAATTTCTACCTGTTAGAATCTGACTCGAATGATTGATTTCGTGAACTCGATGGAGATTAGATTGATCAAAGATAAAACGTGAAATGAAAAATGATCCGGGTTGGAGGAATACAAACTATGAATAATTAAATTTAATTGTAACAAAGATTGTGAGAGAGAAGTGTATATGTTGTTTTTAAATTAGCCAAACATGGCAGCGAGTTCGTCGAACACAATGGCGGCGCTATATAAATATTAAATTCGCGCGTAGATTATTAGATATCTCGGCTGTTTAATCAACAATTTTGAAACAGAGCAGAATCTCGAGGAGCGTTATAATAAGCTGCGATCGCTGACTCAACCATGGAGTGTCTAGCTGAGTTCGCCCACATGATTAAGGCCCTGCGATGTGCCTTTTACCATGAGACGCAATTCCCGGTTTATTCTCTCGCATCATTTCGCAATAAGAGTGATCGTTGTTATTATTGTTCGAGGCGCACGTGCACACCTTCTTTCATTGCCGCTTCGTCTTTCTATAAACAATTAACGGTGTTAAAACCTACTCGAACTTGTTCGCTCTCTAATTTCCATCACTTTTGTCTCTCCATGCAATGTCTATTCAAAATCTGAATTGATAATCATGGACACTTTCGTATTAATCTATGCATCCGTTGTTTCCTTATTTGTCCATTTTTTTTCACTTTCTCAAAAGATGAATTCTCTTTTTTTCTTCTTCTTCGGATAATTGTGCCAGATAAAAAGTCAAAAATTTCTCAAATATGAGAGGAAATGTTTGGATATGTCTGAAATATGAAAAATATGTTTGTAAATCAAAGATGAACGAAAAAATATTTCAAAATATATTTTACGTATATTTTCTATATTTAAAATATATCCATATATACACACATTTTAGATCTAAGTCTTAAAGATAAAGCGTCAATAAAACATATACATATAAACAACCATAAATGTTATCGAAAAAATATATCGTATTAATATAGTAAAAAATATATTTCAAAATATATTTAACGTATATTTTTGTCTTTGTGGGATATTGTTTTGTTATATTTATATTCAAAAGTTTAGACTTTCTCAGGGCTGAGCAAAAGTTTTGCTATCGTATGTTATTCTGTACTGTTAGTGTAGTCGAACAAGCGCAAAATATATACAAGTGCGATAGACAACATAAGGCGGTAATGTCGCACGAGCCATAAAGTATGCTCGATTGGGCCTATCAAGCACCAGCGTTGCTTTATCGTAACGACTCAATACGGTCGCGTGCGGTTCAAACTGCCCACCTTTCAGCGCCTGCTTTTATTTAAAATTCTCATTCGCGGTCATGTAATATTAATTGTCATTTCCGGTGGTGGTGTCCTGATTAATTCATTTTTACACCCAACATCTGAATGAAACCGACTTTTATATCCAGTCTCATTTATATTCTAAATCATAAATAAAATTGCACAATTTCAATAGTAAAAAAAAAAAAAAAAATAGAAATGAAACAAACGAACAAACTAATCGCAACAATAATAAATGAATTAAAAGCCATGAAAATGTTCTGGACTTTTGAATAGGAATTTGCTCATTGCTCATTATAAGCTGCATCGAATGGCTGACGTTTAGATTGCCGCCATTTTATTGGAGTGGTTAAAGATAGTGGCAGAGTGTTAAGTGCGCATTTCTATAAACAGACGCTCGACTTTTTGCAGTTGCAAACTTTGCATTGAGTGCGATGAGTTTCTTTCTTTCACCTTTGGTAAAAAAAATTGTGAGTTGTTCGTGAACCTTAACCTCTGCGTTCGATTTACGCCTCGCTTCTATTAACGTTATATCAGAAAGTTTAGCACCGTGGGTGAGCCTGCTTTTCTTTTACCAACGACCTGCGCACGTAATTATTCGTAGGCTCGACTATTGTTGGGGACTGTGGCTTTAATTGTCACTCTGATACTTGCAAAAAATTTGCCGCACGCTAATGAAATTGCAACATAAAGCTTCGTCAGCATTTACGACCCAAACTTGTTTTCGTCTTGGCAATTTGAATGCCTTGTGAATATTTCCTTTTTATAGATGAAAAAGAATTGAAATGAAAATGTTTTGGTTGGAATTAAAATAGTAAATTTTTAAGGAACTTGGGGCTTAAAAATTCCGATTTTTGTTTGAATTAAAATGTTTGCAAAAATGTTTACATTTGACGAGGGTCTTTTTTTTTCATTTAAATTTTCAATTTTTTATAGAGCCATTGGTTAACTAAAATTTTCGATACAAAAATTTACTACAATGCAATTATATTTTCAATCTATTTTTATCAAAAAAACGAAATGGTCACAATTATTTTCAAATTTTGCATACGAGTTTGTTATTTTATTTTATATCACTGGTTATTACTACTATTTTTGTTTGTTTGTTGAATTCTTATCGTTAGATCAGTTCGTACCCCAACCTCCTTAAGTTGAATAAAATACGGCACATGAAATTGTACACGATTTAACACAGTAAAATAAAAATATATCATTTTCACGCGCGGGATTATATTTATTTCTCACAACTTTATCGTATTTGTATTACTCTGCACACTCAATTCGAATTGTTTTTTTACTTTCCCCTAGAAAAACATCTTTGTTAACAGATTTGTGCGCGGTTGCAATTTGCAATGCGATACTTTTACAACTAAATCTCACAGTCATCTTATCGGTATCTGAATCCAAGGCAGCCAGGCAAACTGAATAACCTTTCATTTCATTCAACAAATAAATGATAATGAGTCCACAAAATCAATGCAACAGAAATATAAAGCCCAGTGGACCTGCAAACTAATTGTAATTTATTCTTCTAATAAACTTTCCCTCTGCCTTGCGCTCGGGCTATAAATAAATGTCGTGCAGTTTTTCGGTCGCTTTTTGCAAAATCATCAAATCGAAAGTGCTGATCGAGACGTATAAATCGTGAGTCGCCCAAGTTTATGTACACGCGGCAATCTTTTTTTTTTCTTTGTTTTCTAGTTGTCGCGTGTACCTCGATACTTTTATGCGAAAAGGCTTACATGAATTGCGACGTCGTCTTTCTTCTGGTTATAAGCGCCGTTGGAGATCGTATACCAATAATGTCATCACTGATGTACATATGCAACGAGCACGTTGACACTGTAGGTGCAAAACGTGCGGAGAAACCCACCTATCCGAGAGTCCCCCTCAAATGCCGCTCGGCACACTGCGACCTTTTTGATGTAATTCACATTTTATGCCTCGTACACTTGCAATTAAGATAACTATCAATTATCGTACATTTTTTATCAATGTAAAACACTCAGTACAAAAGTTCACGGGGATCAGAAATAAAAACACTATTCCAATTACTGCCAATTTTTTTTTCTACAGAAAAATAACGAATCGAACAAAATTGTCATGACAACAACCCTAGTAAAAAAGATCATATGTTATTAATATATTATTAATGAATTGACAATATATTACTTTTAACAAAACATATTGTTTATATATTATGTATGTATGGTCCCGATATATTGATAATTAATATATTTACACTATATTTTTATATATATATATATATATATTTATTATTTATATACGTATAAAAAATATATATTTATATATATTGTTATTATTGAAATTATAATATTATTATATTACTATATGTATGAAAAATATATAATCCTTTTTATTAGAAAAAATAATAATAATAATAAAATTTCAATCAGTCATTTCCTTTTCCACAATCACACTAGTTGTTTGATTGTAAAAAAAAAATTGGTTTCAGTTATCGATACGAACGTATGTTAATCCATAGAATTCTTTTGGATTGACATAACGGGATATAAAGTGTGTATAGCTATATATATTTAAAGCAGTTGGTTTTCGCAACAGCTGGGGTAACAATTCCGCATGTTTCCTCTTCTGAGTTTGCCTCCTCTATCTATAGAAAAGAGCATGTAATGCTTGTCGAATATCTCGCTTGCAATTCACAATAAATCGCACGATGATAATAATGATAATAACAATGATTACGCGGCGCAAACGGGACGATAAATAATTGATAAATAAAGGAGATTGAAAAGGAAGTGAAGTATAACTAGGATGCATTCCTTCGATGGTGCATTTGCGATGAGCATCCGTTCATCCGTGTCAGCACAGTCATAACGTTGCATTCCCGGTAAATGATGATTATCGCTCGCCTCCCCCCCCCCCCGAGCTTACTTTTCATTCGTGATATTTTTCTACGTCATGCCAAGAGAGAACTTTCGAGGGTATACGCTGAATTTGAAATTTCAAACATCCAACCGTGTTACGTGATCTTGGTGGAAACAAGGACCTAAGCTGAACTTGCAGCCTAAACATTTCTGCATCGCTCATCACTAAGTTTACTACAATCGAAAAAACATGCAACATTCATCGTAAACAACTTATTATGATTTATAATTGAGTTCCAATTTTTTAAGAAAATAATGGATTGATAATATATTAATTTTAACAAATCATATATTGACAATATGTGGACAAGATAATGAGATCTTACAGTTGACTATATTTCATATTAGAGCTATATATTGGCATTATATTAACAATTTTCAGAAACATTTTATATAGTTTGTCAATATATGTTTTATGTATGGACAATATATGACCCTTTTATTCACTAAAATCATGTTTTTACATTAAAACGTTTGAATTTCCAAATAATAGGAAATGGCCAAAAATTCAATTTCTGAAAATTACAATAATGTACTTATATTGTTTGTTTGAATAAAAATGAAAAATAAATATATGAAAAATTAAATTTTTTATTGAAAAAAATAAAAAATAAGAATAAGAAACTTGAACATTGTTCTAAGATTGTGGTTTGTGATTGCAGCATTGTTGAAGCAAATGCTTTTATAGTTGTGGTCGTTGATACCAGTTTATTATCAGAAGCTGTTCAATCTACAGGACTTGAATCGACTTAAATTATACATATTTTTTATTAACCAAAATTAGATGACTGGTTGGAGTTTGATAAATAAATTATAAACAATTTTCAATCTTTCTAACTATAAAATTAATTTCTAAAGGAAAAATGTAAAATGAAAATTCACGAGGTTGTTTGAAATGTTGTTATAAATACTATAATGAGACTGTTTGTTTGATTGTATACATATTTGTATATACGGTGAATAATGTGAACTGCAAAGCCTTCCTAGTGTTATGCATGTGAAAAAATTGGTGTACTAACTGGAGCTAATCCGTGTTACGAATCGTCAAATACTCGCGCGATTATTCTTGCGTAGGTCGCGTCACAGTTGTACGTTTTCAATGAGTATAAAAATGTTCCTCTTTTTTCCGAATCGAACTTTTTTTTTTTAACGTGCTCTCACTGGATGCGATTTCTCCAGACTTATGTGACCCATTAAAATTGCTGATTTTGTGCTCTCAAACAGAATATTTTACTTTTTCAAATGCAGGTTTAATTTTGTTCCAGAATTTGCATTATTTTAATTTTTCCACATGGATAAAAATAAATTCCAAAATGTATTTTATATAATTTTCTATATTTAAAATATATCCGTATACATAATAATAATAAACATACTCTTATATGCATTAGTTTAAATAAAGCCGCTTTATAATTAACTTATAACTGAATATTTACAGATATATTTTAAGTATAGAAAATATATACGTAAAATATATTTTGTCCGTGTGGGGGGGGGGGATATAGTTAATAATTGGACTGTTCCAAGTGTATATTGCTTGGTATTAATGATATTATTAAAAAGAAATGAATCTAACAAAAGTTTACGCATAGCTGAAACAATGTGGAGCAATTTGGTTGTGAAACAAAGTGATGGAGAACCGCGAATTGCGGCCTGGCAAATGGCCAACGCCCTCTAATGGCGGCGAGGAGCAAAATCGTGATGCGCGTCTCTTGTTTTGAACGTTGAAAAGATGCGCGATTCGCTTGCGGCTTGGTGTGGGACGGTTCGAGGAGCCCGAAAATAATCATTATTACACATCTACGAAACGCGATGGCGCTCTTTTTGAGCTTTCGAGATCGATGCCAGGGGCGTGCGATCTGCATTTTTCAATTCGGCCATCGAATTATCGTTGAAAAACGAGTGAGCAATAAATGGGCTAAAGGCCAGCGCGCGAAACAAAAGCGCGTTAAAAAAATTGGCTCCGAGAGGTGAAAATTGTTGACAGAACGCAAACGAGGTGTCGGAATTGGCGCAACAAGTTTTTAGGTTCGCGCGATTCGTTGCTCTCGGACGAAGGGAGGAGGTGAAAAATGTAGCGAGAACAGAGAGGTGTGCCTGCGGAGAGTTCAACACCAGTAATTATCGTCATGTATACGGCCGACTGTCGAAGGTCGTGGCGAATATTAGCCGGCCGACGCTAAAAAGGAACCACATCGGCTCTTCGTAATCCTCGTCATTTTAAATGTTAAGTATGTTAAATGAGCGCAAATAGCGGGTCTTCGTTACACTCTCAAATCGTAACAAAACTTCTTTCCCTTGTCTGTGCTTCTTCAAAACACTTTATACATTCTTTAGTTTTTTTTCTTTATCTAATATTTCAAGTTTTTAATCATTCTGCTGAATCGATAAATAATTTGTTTTTCAAAACAAAGAGAACAATAAATAAATTCCCATCCGGGAATTTTTTCGACAAAATTTTAACTTTGTTTTGCCTATAACTTTGCTTGTAAACTAATTCGAATTTTAAGCTGAAAATTCAACAGGTGATTCTTGAAATGTTGTTTTTTGTATAAAAAAAATATACGTGTGAATATATTTTAGTATGATTGAATTATAATATGTAATATATTTATTCATATAATTTATAGATGTTGTTCGAGTAAATCAATAAAATTGTTGTCAATAAAATTCTTCATTCTCGTCGGCAATTGTAAATTACAAGCAATGCATTGTCCGGATTTTTATTTCAGATTTTGAATATTTCATAGCCTCCACGAATAAGGAAAGTTTGTTTTTATTGTGGAAAGGTTTTTAAAAAGTTACTCGTGGGAGTTTGGAAAGTGTCGATCTATAAATTTTTTTTTAAATCATTGCATACGAAATATTGTTACGACTTGGCGTATATATACATTATACATACCTATATATAAGTATTGCGAGGTAAATATAACTGTGTATTTCGTATAGGTTGAAACAAATAATAATAATAATAATAAAAGGTCCGACAGAGCGCATCAGCACGAGCGATCTAACAGATTGCATGACCTGTGAGCGATGATGCAGCAGCTATAGCCGCTGCTGTATATCGGCTCTCATATACGAGCGTAAATCAAGAGCGCTTGTAAAAAGAGACACTGCTTCATCTGACGCCCCCGAAAAATACAAAAAATGTGACACAAAAATATATAACGTCCGAAGAAAATTTTATGTCCGTAGAGTGTGGCTCATTACTCATGTAAAAATGCGGAATTTCAAATCGTCACAAAATTATCTCATCGTGTATGTGGGTGTTGTATATATAGGCATACTTCTATACTAATTTCAACGAGTCATTAGATAAGTATCAAATAAAAACTTTCTCGGCCCGAAAAAATGAAATTTCGCCAATCGCAGAATCCCTGATGATTCCTTTATAGTAAACAAGATTGTCCATATATAAAACATATATTGAAAATATATCATTTCAGAAATCATACATCGATGATATATTGATGATATATCATTAATACCCCTCACGGACGAAAATATATCCGCCAAAATATATTCTATTTTAGTATACTTATTGCCGCTTTTTATAAATTTTTTGTATACAAAATATATTCTATTTTATATTTTATAAATTTATATAATGAAATTTATAAAAAAATATAAATTAAATAGTATACTTATTGCCGGAATATATTTTCTACACGAAAAATATATTTCGTTTATATTTTGAAAATATATTTTCGTCCGTGCGGGACATTATGTGTGGACCATATATAGACAATATATTGCCAATATATGGTCTATATATGAAAAATACTCAAACATATATATGATCAACGTATAAACTATATATAATTTGCTGAAAATAACATATTGTCAATCTATTGGATAATATATATGGACAATATACGACCGTTTTTACTAAGATTGGCCGAGGAAAAATAATTTTAATTGGGAGATTAAAAATATGGTCGACTTACCTTTCGTCATTTTGAGTGGAGGTTTCTTCCGCAACGTCGAGCCGTCAATTTGCTGCAGGTCCGCGTCAGGTTCGCTGTCACTCGGAGGCACAGGTCGGTGTATATTTATTCTCCGCAGTGGTTAAGTAGAGGAATCGACCTCTGTCACGAACGGTACCCCCGAGCGTGGAACGTGCGTGGTAAGTAAACTGCCGGGAAATCAGTGAAAATCGCAAGCCGCCCTTGGCGATACCTGACATAACGCAAGAAAGCGCGCATGTTTTCGGGCGATTTTCTGTATTGCCATCAGCGACGCTCAGGCAAAAGAAAAATTGCCACCAGGATAGATACTCTATAGGATAATCAAACCAATTATGGTGTGCTAATGAAATAAATTATGCAAACTCATTTCGTTGTCCCGGAATGATTTCGTTATACACTGAGAAAAATTGAGGCAGTTATTTTATAACTAACAGCGACGGTTGCAAATAACCAGTAATAAATAAAATGCACTTTATTTTTCGCATAAAAAGAAATTCTATCTTTTCGGGGCATCTTCCATTTTGACCAACTTCAATTTCATTTGTTTAATTTTTATGTTGTGGTTACCTCACTTTTTTTATTCTTATAAGAATATTTTGTTTCTTTTTATATTTCAATTCATGAAATATCGCCGTTCAAACCACGGCATCAATGATCATACTAGATGTGCAGACCCCTTTTAGTCATCTGAATATAATATTATACATAATTCATAATTTATATATTTTGAAACTTTTAATAATCCAAAGAACAATAATTCGGCTACTTGAAGTATATCTAAATAATCCCATTACTGAATCCGGTCCTTTAATTGTTAATTCTTCGAGATTAAAATCTTTCGAATGTAATAATGACAAAATTCAATAACAACTAAAGAAAAAATTAAAACCGATACTGATATTTTGTACCAACTAGAAATAATCAGTCATTGTTACAGAATATTCCACTTGAGTCAACTGAGTACCCTGTTATTGCATGCGCCAACAAAATTAGATTAACAAAACGCTACCGATTTTTTTTCTCAGTGTATATGTAACATATATAACATTATTGTATACAAAATAAGTTTTGTAATGAAATTTATCCGGCGTGAAAAAGAATAAACGATAAAAAAAGTTGCTTCGATCAGCATACAGCGTGATTACCTGGGTGATTTTTGCATAATAATATAAATTGAAGTCAGCGGTCACGAATGAGTTTTTGAGTATGTTAAACGGTCCCCCGCTGCGGGTCCCAATCGATCTCGTGAATGCGGTCCAGATGTAATCTAATATTAAAGCCGAGAGCGTAGTACGCGCAATTGTAATTTAGCGTGGCTAATGCGCTGTCGGGTTTTTTGCTCTAATTGACAAATCTATTGAATTTTTGTGAACAGGTTTGAAAAGTAAAAGTTGCTGCCAAACGCGTTATACTTTTCAAGTTCTCGCGAAATCATAAAACGCGCACATTGAATTACAAATCCGAGCGTTTTAAAATGTATAAGTTCTAGGCATTCATCCTACTTATATAGTTATATAAATTGCGGGCGTGTACTGATAATTTGAGGGTCTCAAAAAAGTTGCAGCGTGAGAAAAATAGGACGCGTTTCTGGGAACGAAATTTCGTGCCCCGCTGAAGGCCGAAGTGTGTATTATAGAGGGAAAAAGAGACGAAGGGTATATTTGGCATTATTGACACCACAAAAACGGCCCGAAACAATCAATTAGACGTCCAATTATTGCGTTTAATTTTCACTCCCTTTGCATAATCGCTCGGCAGGCGTCGTTGTGACAGAAATCGTTTCACCCTTGATGCTGTTTTTCTTATCTGTAACAAGCTTCACGTGTAGTACGTTCAAACAAGAAGAACAAAAAGGAACATTTTTTCCCTGTTTTCAATTTCATTTTTGTTCGATTAAATGCAGTCCTTGACTATATGTAGTACATATTAACATGCACGCGGTAAAAGAAAAAAAGCTAAAAATGTGATCGGTATCGCGTAACGTATCCGCACTGCTGAATAAATATAATCAATTGACCAGTTTACTCGTTTGAATTATGCCAAATCAACTTTACCATTCGAAACTGTTGATTCGATTTTGTTTGCAATTTAAAAGTCCTCGCTGATGGTGATAAGATTATGGGGTGTGATAGAGCCGGGTATCAGCTTACAACAAATTAAATTTAATTCCCATTTCATTTTTTTCTTTTGCATTGTTTACAAATTAGCCAATCGATTTACAATACTGAATAAATTTTCTCCTCTCATAAAAATACCATCGAATGAGAAACGGTGAACAGCAAAAGGGAGAAAGTGCTGAATAAATAATTGACAAAGGTATACATTTGTTTCAGAGAAAAAAGAGGAAAAATACATATTTTACACTCGGCATAACAATTAGAGGGCACCTTAGATATTTTCTTCATTTTTCTTAAACAAACCTAACTTAGACAAATTTCATGAAAAAGTAATAGAAGTAAAACATATGAACAAGTTCGAGTTCAAAATTTCAATTATAAAAAATATATAATACATTTTCACATAATTTGTCAAAATTTTTAATGTTTAAAAATAATTGAAAAATGTTAAGGTGCTCTCTAATTGTTGTGTCAAGTATATTTTAGGTTAAGAGAGGATGTCAAAGTCGATGTGCGACCTGCATTACCGACATTGTTACATTTTTATTAATTCACATGCATTTTTGTAAAATATAAACATATAGATATATATATGTTAAGAAATATTCAAAAGATTCTCTCATTGTTAAAAAATATTTCAAGATGTAAAACATAGATTGATTGACTTTTATAACGTTATATAACAAAAAAAATGGTAAATTGGATCGAAATCTCCGTTCTTCTCAAAATACTCAAAACGAAAATTACGCTAAAATATGACAAAGTTATACAAAAAAATACTGTTATGATAAACCCACTAGCTCAATCGAAACGATTATTTTAACCTACAGATCTCGGTGAATGTAGAAGCGGTATATCAAACTCTATAACATTGGTCCTGTGTTCGAAATCTGACTGTCAGAAAATTCAAACCTAACCATCATGATTTGTATTTAAAATTGATGATGATGATGTGACAGTTGGTAGTATGAATCAAAGTCAGAAAGTCAGAAACTGCGTGACAGTTGAGTCGAAATGGGTGTGCTTAGATATCGATTCGAGGTATTGCGCTCGGTTCGAGTGTCGAGATCGGATCGCAGGGCTGTCATTTCTGCACAAAGAGCAGCGTAAGCGCGATCGGTTGGATTCGTGGCGGACAGGCACAGATTGGACGCGAGATCAATTAGCGTCGCATCCGTGATCGAGCCGAGTTGATTTCAATTAAGGCCCGGATTCTGAGGGCATATGCTTATTACCAAGCGGAGTAACGAGCTGGTGACGTCGTGGACATTAATTTATGGGATGCGGCCGTTCCACAAAAATGCCCGCAAGATTTTGTATTTCGATTTGGACGTTCTGCGTTTCGACCGATTGTTGGAGCAGCCGCGGTGGCTGTAATTATAATCGGGATAAAATCTCGCAATTCAATCGACACCACTTCACTTCNTTCATTAACGATCATCGTGATGGCCATGTTGAATAAATTGCAATTAATATAAGAACTCACTGCGGCTAATTAGACCGGCTTTCAGATTTGCGATTTTTGTTCATACAAAAAAAGGCTATTGCAACTTTTCTAATAGCCAACAGATTTTCTAAACTGATTGGCCGATTGCTAAAATCGAATACCTTCGAATGTGAGCGCAAAAGTTGATTCAAATAAATTTATTGAATTAAAATGGTTGAATGTAAAAACGCGATCGGAAATGTGCAATTCAGTTGAATTCTCGTACTTTGTTTGTGTAAACAAAAACTTGAGTTAAGATGAGAGGATGAAAAAAAAGCGGCGAAACTAAAATACGTGAGTTCTCATTCGATCGTATTTGGGCCCGTGGGGGAGCATCTGCCAAGTCTCAGGATAATTATTTATGCGAGATAGGATCTCAACTGGGGTCCAAAGCGCTGGGAAACAAAAGAGTCAGAACGTTCGACTCCGTACTTTCGCGTAGCTCTTTTTCGTCGGTGCCCTATCAGCATCGTCGCGCGGCTCGCCTCCTAAATCTGAAATAATCTGAGAAATAAATTTACTGAGACCTCTCCGAGAGGGAATAAAATAAAAGGGCCCGATCATAAAATAAAGCGTTGGCCTTTCATAGCCGAGGGTCGAACCACTTTGGTCATAAATCTGACAAATGTCGATCAACATCACATATATCCGTGAAAATACTAGAATATCATTGCGGAATTTTTTCAATTAATATTTATTGGTCATTAAATTTTTGAATATCCAAAATGTCATTTCACTGCTCATCATTTCAAAATTAAAAAGTTCCTTCGGATATTGAGTCCCGCACGAACCAAAATTTATTTCAAAATATATTTAACGTTCATTATCTATATTGAGAATATATACATTTGTTTAAATTATACATATATATATAAATGATTCGTACAGTCATTTCATAAAGTCACTTATGAAATGACTTTATTTCAAAATCTATTTTGTATATATAATCTATATTTGAAATATATTCATACATATTTTCAAATTATTTCGAAAGCAATAATAAGTTATATAAGTAAAATTTAAAATAAACATGGATGTATCATATTAAATGATATACCATATATGTATATATTTTGGTCCCTGTGGGAATATTTGTTTGTTTTGAAATATGCAAGTACCATAAATAAACGTGTGATTGATCTCGATTTGTCTAAATGTCGTGCACATAAGGTGTTTAGAAATGCTTCTTAATCCTTAAGAGCAATTAATTAAAAAAACACTTTTTTTGCAAACAAAGTCGATCTGTCTGGTTAAATAGCAGTATTTCATTTGAGCGCGCACGAGTGATGGTCGATAACTATTTTACGGCGGTTGTCGAGCTGACACGTGCTCGATGGCGGATACGTTTGCGATGCAGTCGCATTTCCTTTTCAAGAATAAGAAGGACGAGGAGAGTAAGGACTCGGCGAAGGGATCGCTCGAGTCACGAGAGATGCCTATTCTTGTTGCCTCCCTGTGACTAAAGTACACAAAAATCCTGAAACGCTAAAGCATGAATAATCTACGTCATTTATCATTTGTCTGGGAACATCGGTATTGCGCAGTTCAAAAGCGCGTGCACATCACAAAAAATACCTCAACATATTTACCTTTGAGGTAACTTTATATCAACATGTACATATTAAATTGATCGTATTAGTCAGTATGATTTCATATGTACACTCGGCCTTCAAATATCATTTATATAACATTTTCAAAGATTCTGATGATCAATTATTTATTCTCTCATGTTTTTCATCGATAGTTTGGCAGATATCAAAATACAACTTTGAATCGACAATATTTATTATTCAAACACTACCTATATGTTTTTGTTTACAAAAATTGATTCAAGAATTTTCTCTCGTTGTTGTCTCTCTGGGGACAAAAATATTTTGAACGTCTTAATAAGTTAAGTTTGCATGGGCTTGAATTTTTAAAGCTGACCAGATAAAATATACACAGAGTCGGATTAAACGTTGAATTTACTGATATAATCCACATATATTTCAGAGAGTTACGAAATTTAATCCGGGGCCGACGTTTCACAAATTAGCAGAGAGTTGCTAGCTGGCCATTACGAGAAAGAGAGTGTATCGTCGTTATATAGAAGCCACTTGTGAGCGCGTATTAAACAGGACCCTCTAACCTCGCGTGGAATGTTGGTAATACATGCAGCCAGTGAGGATGATAAGGCCGCCCGGTCCGAACGACCAACGGACAAAAGCAGTCCGGTTTCACTTAAAAGTTCGGCCAAGAGGAACCGCTCTCAGCATGTGGCGAGGTTCTGGCTTGTAAAACAACATGTAAAACGAGAAAGGCCGCGCGAGCTGCCGAACGACGTTCTTTTTTTTTCTTCCACCGCTCGTGTTCTATCTGTCAGACGAATCTATTCGGCCGCGAAAGGAAAAATTGTTTTTAAATACCACGCTGGCTCTTGTAACAGAAATAAATTAGTACTCGATTAACCGCGTTTCTTACTCCAAATGTCTTTCAGAGTCTTTCATCCATGAATAAAAAAATGACACTCATTTTGTAATACAAAAAATTTTGTTTATAGCTTGTTGTTGAGTTCATTAAGAAAGTTGAGATACATTTTTTTGTGCGAGAGAGAAACTGAATATACTGCACTGCAAGTGACATATCCCTTTTAATTCATAGATTGTGCAAATAGTAGATATTGTCCATCATATATTTTCCATACACGACTTTTTGTATATATATTTATGTATATAGAATATATATATTGCTCATAAATGTTCGAGTATTTTTCATATATGCTGGACTATATATTGGCAATATATTAGCAATTTCGATCTTATTTTTTATATTTTTCTTCTGAAAAGGCAACACCGAATAATTTTTAAATTTTTCTTACGAATTTGTTTTTTTTTTTTAAATTTAAATCACAGTTTTTTTTTTGAATTTTTATCGTTAGATCAGTTCGTATCCAACTTTCTTGAATATGTGAATATCCATATTAAGTTTCATTAAATTTTATCCAGGAGAGTTTAGTTAATTTACTTTTAAAGAATGATTTATTTAGAAATGTGTCTTCTTGAAATAAAAGAACAAAAAATGAAAAAGGGGTTGACATTGATGAGAATTATAAATCAGAGCTGATGATTATGATAATCTGGACTGAAAATCAATGATGTATAAAATTGGTGTATTTTTTTCATAAATTTGAACATAAGTCGATAAGATAACAAACAGACAGATATTTAAATCTAGAGGCGAATCCTCCGTCTGTGATTGAATAATCAAACTATGTTAACTAGGTGATTAACTGGACACTGTTCGATTAAAATACGGTTTACAAGTTAATAAGTAATGAGCATCAGCGACGGAGATAAGGACGTTGATATCTGCGGATTCTCCGATTGTATTTTTCTGACCATTGAATTACAACCGTTTAATTAATGGCGAGTCGGAATTGTGCTCTCGAAAACATAAAGAAACAATTTACAACGATGTTAATTGCGTTCAAACGTATCTTCATTAGTGTCAAAAATCACGGACTATACAATTTTTTTAATTTGAATTTTGTAAAAAATGATGAAGAGTTTTTGCGCGACGAAGTAATTTTTCGGCAACACAAGTGGATATTAAACAAGTTCGATTAATTTTTTCACACTTCAGTAAGCCGAAATGAATCCACTTAAGGCATTATGGGACGGTGAAAATATATCAGAAACCGGTCACTTTTAGCGAATCCTCCAACGGGCCGACCCCATTAAAATAATAATAATAATAAATCAGCTTCTTAAATCAAAACCAGCGTTCTTTTTTCCCGCCTTTTTTTCCTTTCAACTGAGTGCATCTAAGGTGTCGTATTTCCGTAATGTACAAATAAAAAAAAATTGTTGAAAGAACACCGCGCGACGAAAATGGAATGTCTCTGAAAGTGCAAAAAAATGCGAATTAGCTGCACCTTTACTCAAAAAATAATCGATTGAAACAACAAAAACTTTTATCGCCCAACCCTGAATTCAACCTGTAAAAAAATCTGAAATAAATATCTCTGGTTTAAGATAATTCTTGAATCAAGAAAATTATTATAGAAACAAAATTAAAGAATAATACAAATTTCGATTCCCTATTATAAAATTATTGATTTTCAAGAGTATTTTGTTCTGCAACTATGATGAAAACATCAAAAAAACAAAAAAACAAAATTAAATAAATAAATAATTTTAACATAATGAAATAAAATATTGTTAGAGTTTGTGTTTATATATACAACGAGTTATATCATATGAACAGAATTTCGATCTACATTTGCTTCCTGAATTCTCTGGCGTATTGCCAGCCGGTGTTTTCAAACCTGTTAACGAACTTGATAGTTATCGGTATAACTCCGGACCAGTATGTGTAGTTCCAAAAGGTCAGCAGCAGCAGGCCGCGAGTTGGACGCGCGAACTTACCTGAAACAAAAAGAAAAAAAGGAGGTGAGGTTATAGTGAGAGATTGAGGATGCGTTCGGCTAATTTAATTGATAGTTGTTCGCAAGCTCATCCAAGGGACCGTTCGACCTTGGAGCAAGATCTTCGACCGGTTCCTATAACAGACTCTTTTTTTTTTCCCCCAACCTAAAATATTTCTAGAATCGTATGTTCCACCATTATTATCTCATTCCTTTTCTCAACTCCACCTCGTAATTTAATTTAACAGACGTGTGTTACACGCAGCTAATTTTGACAGATTAGAATATTAGACGCTATTTTCGAAATTAAATCCTATGACGAGATTTCGCGCAATTTGCAACACTTTGGGTGTTGCGAATTTAAGCATAATTACGGCACTACAAAAACGAGTGTTGTATAAATAAAATATTTTAGAAGGACGTTTTCAAAACGTGTTCTAAATGTTTCAGATGAATGTTTTAACATTTGAATATAACTATCTAACTCAACCAAGCAGGTTAGCAATATCTGTCATGACACAATTCAAATACTTTTTCTTTTTCCTAGATTGACAATGGGTTTTTGTTACGTTCAGACAAAAATCTGAGCCATGAAAACTAGATGGTTCAGATTTTTTTCTGAATACATTTAATCTCATAGAATCTGTTTGGAAAATTTCCTTAAACACACTGAAGGATAAATTTCGTAACCTCAAAAGTACAGCGATGTCTTGGAAAGAACGTTCCATTTTGTTTGTTTGTTCAAATAACGTTGATTCGTTGTCAACATATGTTGAGAAAAATTTATTTTACGAACAAGTTGTTTGTTTACCCAACAAATCAAACTATATATACCGGCATAACTCTCTCTAAAACTGATCCTGCCATATCGCATCAAGTGTTTTGATGCGTCAAAAATACTTATTATTTCTCTGGCTGTGAGGAATAACCAGTTAAGTGGTATAGGATTTACATATACACTTAATAACGGGTTTTTCCTCAGAGCCATAGATTTCAAAACTTTCACTCAAAAATACAAATACAAAAAAAAAAAAAATGGTACAAAATAAAAGCTGTTAAACGTTTGCTTAATGTTTAACATTATGTTTTATTTTAAGACTCTTGGACCTCAACATTTTTCGCAATGTATTTGCAATGATCTCCAGATAAAAAAATTTCATTGCATCCTGAATTAACATCATTCATCAAATCCAATCGACTATCAGCTAAGTTCATCACTTTTTCGTTCCTCATTTCTTATTGGTCAATTTTTATCCGCGGGATGATCTGAAGTGACAAAAAGTAATCCGATATAATTTTTACTTTTTTTGATAAAAAAAATTAATCCTACTTTATTTGTGGGAATATTGATTTGATTAATTATTAAGAATAAAATGAGTGATGATAATTTTCATTTCTTCTTCAAGAAATTCCTTTAGAAATAAACGATTAAATAATCAAACTTTTCCATTCTTTATAAAAATTCTATTATACAATCTTCAGATAATCAGAAATTTTATTTTGATCAAAAAATTAATAATTACATAAATTTTATTAACAATAATTATAATTAAAAATTCAATTGATTAAAGCGACTTGAAAGTATCAGTTTGTCACACGCGCTCTGAAATTGCCTGCGGGACAATGTCGTTCGCTGAAAATATTTTAGCGGCCAATTCAAATTAACGGTCGAAAATAATAGTATATTTCTTTATGTAGCGAAAACTGGTTTTAAGGATGTTATTCGATCCTACGGGACTCAACATAATAACCATTTAATGAACATATTACCCAGAGGCAACTTTGTTTGTTTTGATACTTCTATAAAAATATTATTAATTTTTATGTAAACAAAGAAAG